>JAVQJG010215998.1:0-16121 GCA_036024015.1 Craterocephalus amniculus
TAGATAGATAGATAGATAGATAGATAGATAGATAGATAGATAGATAGATAGATAAAACTTTAATTTAAATCAAAAATGTTTTGGCAAAAAAATGATTTAGTTCTCAATTTCGATACAGCACGTTGTTTAATTTGGAAAAAAATAAGTCAAAAAGTTGTTCAAAAAAACATTTTTTAATACTTTTTCATAAAAAAATCGATATTGTGGTTTATGTATTGATACGTCACCACAATACTGCATTATTCGGTAAATGGATTTTCCCAATGCAAAATAGTCTGGAAACATACGAGAAATAGATATAACTACAAATTAATCTCAAAGTCCAGCCTCAGGTGAGGTGTTCATTTTTATTTAAAAAAGCCAACCAGTTATGTTTTAGTCTGGCTCGTTTTTAGTAGTTTGGTAGCTCAATAGCAATATCTTTTAAAAAACAATCCAAAAATATAAGATTATACGTTCCATCCCTCATCAGCTAATATTAAGCAAGACAATCCTTTGAGGCCATCACTGCAATCAGGTGTTTCATGCAACTCTCTATCAGACTTCTACACCTGTCCACAGGTTTTCATCCATTCTGGGGGAAAATGTCAGGTTTTTAAGGGTTTAGTTCCCCATGCATCTTCACCAGGGACTGGATCCTTCCTCATCTTCTCAGGGTCCATCACTGGTCCAGCTCTACCTGCCGAGTCTGTTGGCAGCTTATAAAATGAGACGAAACAACCAGAACATCCATAAACACCTTGGCTTTTCTATGGTTTTTATCTTAAACACACAGTTTTCTGGGCCTGAGCGGCATAAAGACCGGCTGATGGATGTGCGGCGGGAGCTGCGACCCGTGGGCGAACCTGCACCAGGTGTGTGTGTGGGGGGGTCTGCGTTTGTGTTCAGGAAGCTCCGCGGGGAGTATTTCCATTAAAGCAGAACAGGTGTTGTGAATTTCCTCCTCTGTGTTTTTGAGTCTCTGTCTCCGTGTCCTGGGTCAAAGTGACAGCAGCTCCTCACACCTGCTCTCAGAGCACTGCATGTTCATTCTGCCGACAGGACACGGCGTGAAACACAAATCCTGCCCTGTTTTGTCCTGATTACGGGCAATAACGCAGATCATCCGAAGGTTAGGATGAAGCTGTTCATACGGCTGCCTGGTTGCAATAAGCCAAGAAATCATGATTTTACAGATGCTGCTGTTTATAATTCAACATCCACGCTGATGGTCTGACTTTTTAATTCTAAACTATGTCATATGAGTTCATTGGCCACTTTAATTGTTACCATAGATAGATAATCATTAACATTTACAATATTTACATTTTCACATTTCATGTCTGAGGCAGATGCAATGCAATCATGCACTTTAATGCACTTTAAAAACAAATGCCACATGTGCAGAATTCAAACTAATTAAGAATATAAAACATATAAAGGAACATTTGAATTTAAAATACAGTTAAAATAAATTCAATTAAACCAATTAAAAGCAAATAAAAAGGTATAAATCTTGAAACAATGAAAGGTGTACAAGATGGAACAAAACACTGTTGTTCCTCAAGCTTTGAAGTATGGTGGCATAAAAGTGCCATAAAATGTTAAAAACAGTGTTGTTTTCAAAATATTTTAATTTTGAATCAATCTAACTTTATAGAACCAACAAACATTTAGTTTATTCATTTGACAATTTATTGAATTTCAAATGGGAGACGTAATGTATAAAGCACAAAGTAATTTACTTTGACGCAGAACTCAGAAGCTGTTTGAACTCAGAGCTGATGTGACGTGACCGGAACAGATTCATTTTTAAAAAATAAGATAAGAACAAATGTAAAGATGAAAAAAATAAATAAATAAATGTAGCATACAGAAAGTTGTTTACTTCACTTTCCTCATTAAAAAACTGGTTTAAAGACAAAATATAAAAAACATATATGTAAAAAATCAAGAAGAAAGATGCGTAATGATGAAAATACTTTTGGTTGTTCACTTGCATTATGTTGTGGAACTTTATTTTATGTATTTACTTCTGAAATGAAATATCTTTTTAGTGCCATTTTGGTTTGTGCTTCTGAGCCCCATGATGTAACTGACTTGGGTCAGCATTATAAGCCAATATCTGATTAGCCTTATCTCATGTTTTTCTTCTAGTTTTGTGGTAAATCTTTTCTTTTTTTGTCTTCAGCTGTTTCTAACGCTGATGGAGAAATAAACTAAGGCTCTGAAAAACTTCAAGCATGGCCCGAGATTTATTGATCAAGACCACTTTAGTTTCATATATCAACACTTTTCTATCTTTCCTTCATTTATTAACCGGATTTAGTCATTTAACTATTTATCTGATTAAATATGAAGAGCTACCTCGTTAATTGTTCTTATCCATGCAAATAAGCATTTTTATTTAATTGACAAGGCAATTCTCAGTGCTTATAATTAAGGAAGTAAATAACTTCCTTAATAAACTTTAAATTCTGGTTTTATTTGAAATAACGTGAATAAAAACTACATTATGCAAAATAGGTTTGTTTTTTAGTACAAACATATGTTTTCTTACTACATTTCTCTACCATTTTTCAATCCTTTATAATTACATGCCATCTCTGAGGTGTAATTCAACATTTTTCTAATCAGATTACACCTTTCATGCTTTGGTCAAATACTGAGCAGACAAACAGCTGGTTTAAATATTTCTGGAGTGTAATAGAAGCAGTTTCAACACTAGATGGCGCCACCACATTAAATATTCTCATCATCATACTCAGTGGTGGAGTCTCAGCCGCACAGAAATGGCACATTTTCATTGGCTAATCATGGAAAAAACTTCACCAAAACAACTAAACTGGACTTTATTCTCTCCTGGCTTCGTATCTGAACATTACAGGTAGAAAAACAACTTTTGCTTTTAAACTCATAAATTTTATCTTTATGGGACTTTTAAAATGAGACTGGAACGACAGACGTGTCCAAAAACATTTTCAGAAATGAGGTATCATCAAAAAACAATCTGATAAAAAAAAAACAATGGAAGGAACCAGCAGTAAAATCTTAAAATCTAACCCGTAGCAAACAGGAAGTCCGTGGTGAAGAGCCAAAACACATGATCAGATGAAGAGTCACTGCGTTTTCAATCAGCTGAAATTACAGAGAAAAATCTGGTCTTTGTCCACATGAAAGGGTTTTACCTTAGCCCACACCTGGCCTCACCTGTCTCATATAAAAGGGCTGCTATTAAAGCAAAAGCTACAACACAATGAACATGAATATATGCAGGCATGCTGCAGCAGGGAACATCTAAAACCTGCAGGACAGCAGACCTGGAGGACCAGGACTGAGGAGGCCTGGTATGCAAAATATATTCAGTCGATGAAACTCAATTTTTATCACACTTTTATTAATACTATCTTGTGTATCTTGTGCATCTTCCCCTAAGATGTTGGTGGCATGAGTGTTTAATGTACTGCCATATAAACTGTCCACTTCCTTCCCCTCCTGCAGCCTGTGTTTAGTGGAGGAGGACCCGGGTTTCCTTCCCAGCGCGTCCTGGACGGGTGGAGCTCCTGAATGACAGTGGTTTCCTGCTACACACGCATTCCTCTTTAAACCATCTGAAGCTATTTTTAAATATTCTTTCATCCCGAAGCACCAAGGTTATGGTCAGAATGTATCTAGCCGCGTTTTTGCTTTCTGGTACGCAAATATTCAGCCAACCAATCTTTCCTCCATTATTTCTGTGTGTCTGAGTCATCTGGCTATTATTTGTTGTTTTGATGTGGAGGTCAGGCTGGGTTAAGAATGAACATCTGTCTCATTTCCACTGTTTCCTGTTAACCCTGTATTGTATTCATTATCATGCTATTTAGGGGTAAAAAAAAAATTATTACATCCACAGTATATCTGTCTATTTAGTTTTGGGGGTTTGTTGCCAGCAGGGAAAACCCCCCAAATTTATACTGTTGCCTCAAGGCAAAAGATCTGTTCTAACAAGTTTTCATTATTAAATTATCAAATACTGCGAACAGATTATTTACCAGACAATAAAAAGACAAAAAATTGTTTTTAGACCCTTTTTATGAAGCAAAGTAGCAGTCGACTGAAAAGGGTTTACATATGGCTTCCTCATATGTGACTAATCAAAGCATTGTTATTGGTTCCCTATGATTTTCCCTACTTTTTTAAGTATTACGTCATTCAAAATTATGCATTTTGGAAATCCACCAGGCCAGAAAGTGGTGGGTTGCCTGAGAGCATCACCGTGTAATAGGAAAGAAAAAGAAACCCTCTCATAAGCACAATGAATAAATAAAGATTTGCATGTAAAGGAGGCAAAGCCAAAACTAAACTACAAGAGGCTGGGTGGTCCCTCATTTTAAGCTGTTTTGGGCGAAGGGAAATTAGGGGTTGAGGATAATTTGTTTAAGATCACAGCATATTATGAGTCTCTTTCATACTGATGTCAGATTTACCCTGTTTTTTTTTCATGAATCTGCAATCCTGAGAAGCTAGGCGTGTCCAGGAGAAGCTCAAAAACAGTATTGAATATTCTTGAACTTAATTATTGCTTAGAATTAACCAAACCAAAAGCTACAACTAATTAAGATAACCACATCTGCAACGCATAGAGAACACTTAACTTCATCCCTTAGTGAGCTAAATTCACATGTGGTAGCAACTTTATCTTGTTATTCTTACTGATTGTGACTTTAATTTACACATTGTTAGCACGTTTGTCTGATTAGCATGCTAATTTGCACCATCAAAGCTGGGATTTATTTATAGAGAGTGAGTTCACAAGAATAAATCACATCTTCTGAACCATTTGCATTTAAAATTAGTCTAAAATAAAACATTTTCTGTCTATGACGAGCATTAGCAACATTCTAAGCTAGTTTTGCAAAATAGTAGCCCTTTGACTGCTAGCATAAGTAATCAGCAAATGGATGCTAGCTTCTAAACTTACAAAAGTTGCTAATCAAGGAAACTGTTAATGACTTAGGAATGCTAACGACTAGCAATGGAATATTAGTTGCAAATGCCAGTTAATATTCCTTGAATGTCATTTTCTAAACTAGTTTTGTAAAATAGTAACCCTTTGACTGCTAGCATAAGTAATCAGCAAATGGATGCTATCTTCTAAACGAAGAAAATTTGTTGCTAAACTAAGAAAATGACAGCTGAAGAATGCTAATGGCTAGCATGTAATATTAGTTGTAAATGCCAGTTAATATTAATTGAATATCATTTTCTACGATAGTTTGGTAAAATACTATCCCTTTGACTGCTAGCATAAGTAATTAGCAGATGGATACTAGCTTTTAAACTAAGAAAAGTTGTTGCAAATCAAGGAAACTGTTAGTAACTTCAGAATGCTAACGGCTAGCAATGGAATAATACCTGCAAAGGTCAGTTCATATTCCGTTAATGTCATTTTCTAAACTAGGTTTGTAAAATGCTAGCCGTATGGTTGTTAGCATTAGTAAAGAAACAATTGGATGATAATTTTAAACTGGGAATTCTATATTTAACACCACTAGTTGTAAACAAGGAATTCTTATATCAAAGGCTTGTTGCTAATCTAAGACAGTTTATAGGAATCTTCCGGTAATACGAGATGTTAGTTGCTATCCAAGGGGTGCTAGAGGTACAAAATATTTAATACACTAAATGACATTTTTTTATGTTTCTATCTGTAATGTCTTTTTATTGTAAAGCACTTCATGGTGTTATGTGAAAAGTGTAATATATAGCATGTATAAGTTAGCCTACTTAAGGTTACTTAGCCCACTTACTGTTTTTGACATACAGGTTACATGTCCTTTCTTTTATATATTAATCATAAGTCATAAAAACATTGATTTACACAAAAATGTTTTAATCATGATATTTTTCATTTTTGCTTTTTTGCTATTTTTGTTTATAAGTAGGGGAAAATGGCAACAAAATACTCCTTTAAAATCTGAATCTTGTTTTTTTTTTTTTAAGACCTATCTGTAAATTACACGTTGATATACTGCAAAACAGACATATTTTAGGTAAATAAGGTAGAACAGCATGTGGGTGTATTCCCCAAAATGTTTAAATATTTATCTTAACTCAGAATTTAAACACAGTAAATATATATTTAGTGTATTTTCATTTGTCTGCCTTTGTTAGTGTCTCTCATCCATCCAGCTGCTTCCTTCCTTTGTCTCCTTCCTCTTATTCTTTCTGACCAAACATTTAGTGACTCAAGGCATCGTGCTTGAAAACAGGCACATTATCAGCTTCTGTTGATCACAGGAGAATAAAGAAGCATCTGATATCATCACATCACCCTCCATATCAGTTTTAATTGATGTCAGAAACAAATGAACAAAACCATCTAATGTGGTGTAAAGATCTGTTAAGTTTTCTGAGACGGCTTGATCATCTCAGATAAGTCATCTTTTTATTGGGATCACCGGCGTGAAATGATTTAATAGGAACTGAACATGTGTTTTGAGTGTTTCTGTACTTGTATTAGTCATGTTGTGAGGACCTAAATGTCCCTATCATACTATAATAATAAAACCACCGAAAGTTAAGTAAATAAATGTGTGGTAAAGGTTTGTTAAAGGTGAGATTGAGGTTAATTTAAGGGGAGTGTGAGGTTGGAGTCATATTAGGTGTCGGTTCACAGTGCTTCTGCAGGAAATGAATGCAGTCCGTGTATGGCAGCACCTGCAGCATGTTTTGGAGGAGGTCCTGCAGCTGGTGTTGGCATTTACTTCCAGCTGCTCAGACTGCAGGCCTTCCCAGGTGTGTGTGCGTGTGTGTGTGTTTGTGTGTGTGTGTGTGTGTGTGTGTGTGTGTGTGCAATCTTGTTTTTATTCCTCACTGGAACCTTTTCTAGTGTAATGGCTGACCTTGATGGGACCAGCAGCCCTTGTGAGGACTGAAGCCTTGTTCTAATGAGAGAATGTTTTTCTTTGAGGACCCCCTACATGCATATTCCCAACAGCAGTGGTTTCAAAAGTTTGTGTTTTCAGTAGGGGTGCAACAATACACACAATTTACGGACAGTGTGGTTCGATACTTTATTATCAAGGTTTGATATTTTTTCAAGACAAAAAAGTAATTTTAATGCTTTTTTTGCTTGTATTTTTTTATTAAATACAAACATTTGTTTAAATACTTAAGTACAGTTTCTAAATCTGATGATCTTCAGATTTTTCCATTATCACATAATGGATGACTCACTGATGCATGTTGGAGGAGCTCTGTGGAGCAGCTGAGCACAGATCCACTGAACTTTCAACCCTGAACGCATCAACAGAGGACAAGTTCATAAAAATGTTGTATTGTTTGATACAAACGATACAGTGCTCACGGTTCGGGAAGAACCCGTATTGAACAATTCGATAATATATTAAGTTATTTTAGTGTCTCTGCTGTCATGTGTAAAAGAAATTATAAACTCCTTCAATAGATTCTAAGGCTTTATCTGTAAGAAATAATCAGTGTAATCTTTTTTTTTTGCCAATAAAATTTAATGTCAGATGGATATTGATAAATGGGATTCATTGAACAAAAACCAAACCTAAGTGCAGGAACAGTAAATGACATGCCATTAATATTCGGGTTAAGGTCAATATTCTAGTTTCTGAAACTTTTAGAAGAAATTTCCCTGTTTACATGCGTGATCAGACAGCTTCTGGTATACATGACAGTTTTAATTATTTGGAATAACCCGACTCGAACCACGTTGAAAAGAGAACATCATGACCTAAATATGTGTCATTTTCCATTGCTGTGTCCCAACTCACATCAAGCACTACATCAAAATGAAAAATAGTATGCATTGTATGTATAAAATGAGTATGCAAAAGTACCCGGATGATGTACTCAAACCTGTTAAGATTTTAAGTATGTGACTGTGGACACTCACCGCACTCCTCACAAAGCAGCGCCTTGAATGGATCAACTTTGAATACATCAAGAACCGCCAGCTGTGGTCATTTTCAGATGTTTAATTTAAACATGAACGGTCGCTAAAGCCAATGCTAGTTAACTAATAGCTGCCAAGTAATAGCACTATATCCACAATAACCGGGCAAATAAAAATAACTCAATTGGCTACAAAATCATCATGGGCCATAGAGCATATGCCCAGTTGTACAGACTGACACATTTCATATTATTGGAGTATTTTAACTTTGATTCTTCTCCTTTTTCTGCCATTCTGTTGCAGATCTGCTGCAGTTTACACTTAGCTTTAGCTTTCAGACAGAAATACCCACAACTGACTCTCCAGTTCACGGTCCACCCCATAATAAAGAGAATTACAGTAATCCAGGCGAGATGACATAAACATGCTCAAAGGGGCTTTCAGGGAAGTATGGCTTTACCTTAGCCCAGAGATGCAACTAAAAGAAAACTTGTCTTAACAGAAGAGATCTGTTTGTCGAATTTGAAAGCTCCATCAAAGAACATGTAAAGCTTCTTAACACGAGTGCACGTATAAGAATCCAGGGAGTCCACAGAACAGTTGACAGCTAAGTTAAAGAAATGGCCAAAAAATGTTTTAATTTTGTTATCATTTAAACTTTAAACATCCAGCGATCAACCCCACCAATGATTGGCATTTACTAAGAAGAAAGATACTGACCTTGTGAGATGTCTCCAAACATGTTTTCCAATCTGCTGCTGGGTTTTTGTGAAATAAAACAATAACAAAAAATCCTTCTTCCGTGCAACTTTAGAACAAATTTATCCCCACAATGTCAAACGTATATGATTTGATACGTACACTTTGAGAAATTTTGCATCACTTTATGATTAAAACTTTGCTAAAAATCCTGCAGTATACATAAGGGACAATACCAGACTAGGTATCAGAAATTAATGATCAACATAGAGGCATGAACCGTCCAACACAATGGAGTAATTAATTTCTGATAATGGACACCACGGAGGCCATTATTCTGCTTATTCCATCGTCACTCACAAAGGAAATAAATATTTAACAATTAAGCAATTTGACCAGAACTTTTTTATAACAGGTGTCCTCCAATAGAGACCCTGTAAGAAGATATCGGTGAAAGAGTCTCAATGATCTACAAGTCTTGTGTTTTCCTTCAGACTGTAAAATAAATGGATGCACCTTAAAACCACGTGATCCACAGGTTTCTAATGAGCTGAAAAGAAGGTCAGAGGGAGGTGCCATCTTGAAGCTGTCACGAGACTCTTGACTCCCGGAAAAAAGCCCAAAAATAACCGACGAGGACCCATTAAACTCTGAGCTATGAGCTAACAAAGCTAACCCAGAGCTAACGGGAGCTAACCAGCTAACGGAGGAAAGTTGGCTAAAAATGAGAAGCTTTCCCGATATCTGGCACCTGTCAATCAAAAGGCCACGCCCCTAATTATAAAGAATTTTAGGATTAAATAACATCTAAACGAATTAGTTAGAATTTTTTCCCTCCCCCCACAGGTGTCATGACGGAAAACATGAGCTTTTAAAGCTAAAATGTTTTTTGAACCAGGCTATAAACATGTTTAATTCTGCTGTAAAGTTAATCTTTTTAACATGAGAGTCTATGGGGAATTGCTCTGTTTTGCAGCAGCACCTAGTGGAGGAGGGGGGAACTGCAGTTTTTGGCACTCCTGCACAGGCTTCACGTTTCTAAGCCAGATGTTGCTGCTTGGTCAGAAACATCTTAGAGAAATGTGGCTGTACAGCTGGATGCAGAGATGCAGTATCAGATCCATTTAAAGACCACAAAGCTGTTAAAGAATTACAAAACCAGACCATAGATATGAGCCGAATCTCCTTGTTTGACATCTGCTGCTCTTTTGTCAGCGATGTAGAAACCAGGAAGTAATTGAATCAGTGCATGTTCACGCCAGACGGCCTGGACTCACTCCTGTAACTCGATCCCTTACTGCTGTCGCTCCGCGTTGTTCTGCTGACTAACGACATCCGGGCCGGCTGAACGTGAGGCCCCTCAGACACTTAATGCAGACCTCTGACCTCTGAGCGGAGGGCAGCAGACCGGCTCCTTCATTAGCGACGGAGAGACACCTCATTAAACTGTTCTTTTCATCCAGGAAGTTGGTTATGAGTCTGGTCTGATCAGGATTCGAGCTTCATCCTGATGCTCCAGATGTTCAGTCCTGGGATTCTCTGCAACCAAACAGCTTTAACCTGCATTTGTGGATATCAGGGGGAATATCTGGAAGTCTTCCTGAGTCCATACATTGGTTTCCAGTAGAGAATTGTGTCCTCAGCACACAGAGATTCCTCCACATTCTCTGAATCTTCTAATGATGCTCTACTCTCTAGGCGTTGGGAACTTGAGTGTGTTTAGACCCAAGTTTCCTCTGTCGATGCTCCTCCAGTTGTTTTCACGATCTTTCGTTGATCCTGTTACAACTTTTAACAAATGCGTTCATATTTTTATTCTGTATTTAGTTTACGGTTCTCTGTATTCACAGATTTTCCGTTTGGTTGGAGTCGTTTTGGGTTTCAGAGGTTTAGTTTACTTGATTTTTTTCCTTTTCCATTTCCACTAACTCTGATATCTGACCTCTGCAAACTCAGTCGTCAGGGGTTCTGCTACCGTGCAACATCACAAGTTTTTCGCACTCAGACCGGAAGTAACAGAACACCGACTTCAAAATAAATGATATATCAAGAAGATAAAATTCTGCTTCAACAAAAAACTAGTTTACACAAGACAAAACAATGGTCTGTTTTTATTTATTGTATTCCTGCCATGATTAATGTATAATCTGTGAACTATCACAAAGAATGCACAAGTATTAGTCAGATTTATATAGTTTTATCGTATACCTCGCATTGATTCATCAATGTTATACTCATGTATTTATTTAGTCCTCAAAAAACAATTGACAAAAATGATAAACATGAAAAAAATTATGTACGAAGACAAAATATCATTAAAAAACTGAGAAAATTTGAAACACTACTGCCATTAGTAATGGGGTATAACACAACTTTACTATATAATTATTTAAGGAAACCAAAATGATAAAAACATATTGTATGTTTATCAGAAATGAACAATAAGCTCAAATTATAAAAATGTGATGTGATATTTCCTGATAATTGCAGGGATATGCTCCAGTCTTTATTTCAGAGTCTATGGCTCCAGCCCACCCGAAACCGTGAACTAGATCAAGCGGTACAGAAAATTATGAATTAGAAAAAATCTTCAAGGGGCCGTCTTAATATGTTATCATTTTATCAATATTTTTCTACATATTTAAAACCAAAATAAACAAAATAAATCTAAGTATCTAAAAGGAAAAAACACTTGTGACTTCAATTGTTTTATTTGATTAAGAAAAACTGAAAATCCATTTTTATTCGAAATATTTGTCAGAACACATTTTAAATACTTATTAAACTTATTAACTGGTTATTAAGTCAAATATTTACAACCGATTGTAAAAATCAGTTTAAGTTAATAGGCTACTGATTAGTAATTAAAGGTGCAAATATTTAAAGAGTAAGACAATCTACATTTTTGTTTCTGATTTTGTGATTAATACTCTATAATTGAGAAAGCAACAACATAAAAACAAGTAATTTAAACACAAAAGGTCGTGACTGCGGTGTATTTTGAAGGTCTTAGCGGAATTAGAATCGCTGCGGTCGTGAGCTTGTTGATGGAGGAAAACTTCTCTCCATGAGGAGAGCGCGCGCTCCTCCTCTTCACGCCCCCGGACGTGCAGCCTCCTCAGCGGGACGTTTATCAAGTGAACAGCCGCTCGAAGACGCTGCTCGTCCCGTTTCTCGGTCCGTCCTCAACCCGTTGAGTTTTCTTTGTTTCCGTTGGACTCGGACCGGATTCAGCACGCGCGCACGGATGGGATGGAGCGGTCCCATTAAAAAGTTCCAGCCTCCGCAGCAGAGTCCGGCCCCTCCGGCGCACGAGCCCCCGCGGATCGAGCTGCTGTCCCCGCCTCCGAGCCATGGGCTGCGGCTTGAGGAAACTAGAAGACCCGGAGGACAGCAGCCCCGGGAAGATCTACTCCACCCTGAAGAGACCGCAGGTGGAGACCAAGACGGACACCGTGTATGAGTATTTGCTGCTGGACTTCAGTCTGGAAGGTATGCGCGCGACCACCAGCGTTTAGCACCGATTAGTTACAGAATTTTAAAAAAAAAAAAAAAAGGGAGAAAAAAATATTTCATAATTATTCAATATTTTGTCATATTATATTAAAAAAATAATAAAATAACTACTTTTCAATAATTTAGTCAGTAATCTGGGTTTATTTAAAATCTGGACTAATTATTTAGAAACTGGATTTTTTTTTGTAATTAAAATAATCAATGGATCATAGAAATGTTTATTTACAAATTAAACATTTAAATGAGGTTTTTTTTGTTTGTTTTCCTGACTCTCTAATCTTGTGTTGTCTGCAGTTAGTGTAACTTCACACAGCCAGTAAATTAGTGTTTAATGGATTATTTCTTTATCTGTCTGAATCTTCAACCAGTGGAAAGCCTATTTCCCTTTTAAATGGAGCCCTTTAAGCTGCGCATAGGAAAAGTTGCCAAAACTTCTCTACCGAAGCCAAACATGGACATTTTATGTCGCCATTTATTGGATTATATCATTAACATTACACAAACAACAAGATATGTTGGTGATTAAACAGTTTCCTCATTTTATTTGGCAAGTTTTCATGGGCACAACCCACATGCTCTTCTCTGCTTTTTATCACAAATAAACAGGCTTTTCGGTAGTATAATGTTTATTACTAAGAAATATTGTTATAACCAATAAATATATTTCACCAAACTCTCATTTCCTTACTGTTTATTTGATTTTTAGTCTGAGCAGCCCATTTAATCTGCATCCTGATTGGCTCCAATGACTTTAAGCTGGACAGAATGATTTTAGACTATTTTATAAGAGCATTTTCCCATATTTAGAAGTTCCTAATCAGCTGATGTGTATTTATATACAGTTGAAAAGCTTCCCTTTGTCACTGAATGGACCTGACGTCTTCTTTCCATCGTATATCAATCTTTAAAAAACCCTCCTCAGACTGAAACCTCCCTCTTTGTGTTTTTAGCTTCCGAACGGCCCTAAATAGCAGACGTGTTTATGGTAGTATTACTTTATTTTTCCCACAGGGGTCTATTTTTCCTCTCACGGCTGTAAAGTGTAATGAAAACAAGCATATAGGCAGATGGAGGCCCTCAGCAGCTGAACGGGGGTAGAATTTTCCTACCAACAGGACGCCTCATTCAGACGTCTAGAAATAGGTCATCTGTGTTTTTGGTTTTTTTTCTCCTCTAGTAGCTCGTTCGCTCATATTCAAGGACGCATACTCATCCACACACCTCTCCATGCTGTAAAATGAAAGATATGTGAACTCCCCACCTGCTGGGATGTGCGTTACCCGGTGCTGCAGGATGATCCCTTCATCTGCTTTCACTGTGACCCGATGGGAAGGAAACGGTAATTAAATTCTGAATGAGAGCTGAGCGTGTAAACAGCAGGAAAGTAAAGAGGAGGTCAGGTCCAGATCCTGTCCTACCGGCTCGCCTCCCATCAGCGAAAATTCAATTAAAAAAAAATCAAATATCGGGATTTTTTTATTTCATAATTTTAAAATCAATTTTCTTTTTTGTTAAAAATTATATCATTTTCAAATAAATGCAAAAAAAAAATTAAGTAATTTTTTTAATTAAATTTTTATTATTTTTATTAATCTTTTTTACTTGTCTGGCATTAAAGCAGCATAATGTTAGTCAGACTAGCAACAAGATTTTTTTGTAAAATTATTAGTTTTTCTCCACAAAAATCTGTAATATCGAAGAATCACAAGAATCTCAATTTAAATACAATCAGCACCTAAAAAATCGTAAAGGAATCCAATCGGGTGAAAAGCGTATCGTCCCACGCCGTAGTAAACATTAATGTTGGAGCAACACGCTCTCCTGCCGATTCTATTCTGTTGCGTTTTTTGGCTTGATTTAAACTTTTTCTTGCAAGTCCTAGATTTGCCAATTTTGCTTAAGTGCTGATTTTTTATCTTTTTTTTTAATTTCAAGCTAAATGCGCAGCCAGATCATCATTCTTCTGATATGATGCCCAACAAGACAAGTAAAAAATGTGTGAAAAAAAGGAAAAATAGAATCAGGAGGAAAGCATATTGTCCCCGTCCTAGTGACCAAGATCTCATTATTTCAGACAGAATGCTGATTTTTCTCAGTTAGAAGTACAAATTTCATGCATGAGAAGGACGTGGATTTCATGTATCAACCAAATGTGAATAACTGTAATGTGAAAACTTCCCCTTTGATCTGGAATAATTTAAATTATAATTAAAAAGCATCATGTAATAGTAGCCACCGATGTCTCTGAATACACACCAAATAAAGAAAAATTACTTATGGTAGGGGTGGGACAATTCATCGATCTACATTGATACATCAATCATACGGTCAGTGAGTAAATGATATCGATCCAAAGTCTTAACATCGGCAAAACATCGATAGAGTAAGTTATCAAATGCACTTTTATTTTGAAAATATTTTCTTTTAAACTGAATGTTAATGCCAGAGCTCAGGAATAAAGAAAGGTTAAATGATGATTTATTTACTCTTTGTGATGAAATAATTCACTCATGATATCGATTCATATCGATCGATGTATCCTAGATTAAAGATTGTATCAAAGTCATATTGTGACTGAATTTGAAATATCGGCAAAAATCGAATCGCTGTATCGCTGTATCGATATAATATCATATTGTGATTAAACCAGTGATTCCCAATCCTAACTAATAGTAAGTAAATGTCTTTAAGAGCTTTTTAAAGGCATCTGTCTGGGGAAGTTCACTCCAAAGATGGTTAGCGAATGTGGGAAAGGAGCGGGGTTGTAAATGCTTTTTCTTATCTAACAATGTTGACTGGATAACATGTACAAAGGAAAACAATAAAGAATTTGTTAAAAAAAAAAAAAAAAAGATGGTTAGCGAAGCTGTAAAGGATCGGTCTCCCCGCCTTGCATGCTTCTCTGTAAATAAAACCTTTTATACAGTAGAAATAAAATGACATAGAAGTGTGTTATGTGTGCAGATAAACTGCAGGAGTCGTGTGAATAAAGACGGTTTAGCGGAGTCACTCTTAATCTGCTTAAAGCTCAGATCTCAGATAACGTGTTGATGTTATTAAAATCAAATTTAATCCGTAATGCGGTTTAGAAATTCCAGCGATGGCAGCAGATTCGCCTGTCAGCTTCTCCGTGAGTCGTTAATTTTTCATCATCTTCACCTTCATCTTAAAAACATGGATTCCTGTCTGATGCTCATATTTCCCAGCATGCATTCTGTCTGCATTCACCTGCACATGCATGAGTGTGAGCTGCACAGAAAGCATGTGGGGAAAGAAATGACACGCTGTGGTGTAAATCACATAAATAACATCAGACTCTTCAGTTTTTACTACAAGGACAAAGTAGAAACCAGTCGAAACTAAGCCGTTCATATCACAGTTTTACGTCCTCGTTACACGTTTATGTGTAACGTTAGAAACATTCTGCATGATGCATGAACAACAATAATAGTAAATAATTATAATACATTTTATTTGAAGCGCACTTTAAATTAATAAAAGAAAGCTGATCTATAGGTGCTACAAAGTAGAAAATAGATAAAAACACAGTGCAACTAAAACTAATAAAAAGGAGCCAGACTAAAACATAACTGGTTTGCTTTTTTAAATAAAAATGAACACTTCGACTGAAGCTGGACTTTGAGATTAATTTGTATATTTATATCTATTTTTCATGTTTTCGGGCTGTTTTGAATTAGGGGTGTAAGAAAGAATCAATTTACCGAAATATTGCAGTATTGTGGGTGGTGACGTATCAATATTTAAACCACAATATAGATTTTTTTTTATGAAAAAATATTAAAAAATGTTTTTTTGTTTTCTAATTATTTTTTTTCCACATTAAACAACATGCTGTATCGAAATTGAGAACTAAATATTTTTTTTGCCAAAATATTTTTGAATAAAATAAACTAAGTTTTTTGCAATAAAATTTTTAAATTAAAGTTTTGTTGCAATTAAATTCCTGCAAGGAAAAATTGCTATGTATCATCTTGCCTATTTTATCGCGATATATCGT
>JAVQJG010216016.1:0-61226 GCA_036024015.1 Craterocephalus amniculus
GGTCTATTAGTTTACTATTTACAGTACTTTACTGGCTACTGTGATCTTTTTCACAGTTATCCTTTGACTGCTGTAATTCTCTGCTGTAATACAGATACTACTGTGATTTTGTGACATGGATGATGTTTTCTTGAAAATTTTTACAATATTACACTGTAAAATTAAAACACAGTAAGTTAACTGTGTTCAATACAGTAAATAACTGTACATTTCACATCCATTTGTTACAGTGTATATGAGGCAAGAATGGGACCAAATTCAAACACCAAAACAGCAGGTATTCAAAACATCAGTGCCCAGACGTCTTTGAAATGTTCTGTAAAGAAGAGACACAATACCATGGGGCCAACTATTTGGAGATCTCTAGCAAACATCACATTTGACAGTAACTCATTCTGTGCATGAATTTGTAAAAGTTTCTCTTTTCAGATATGTGTGTTCTGTTGTGAATCAAATATTGGATTTGAAGGTCTTTTTGTTATTTGTTCAGATTTCTTTTTTAATGTCCAAACATTTCTGCAATTCAGGTAGTATCAATTTGTATTCTGGGACACAATCTTCATATCTCTATATGCAGATAAACCACTTAGTGAAGTTTCAGCATCCAGGACTGGCTGAGGGGGGGCATCAGTCTAAAAAGAAATGCCTAGACCTCCCCTCTTTTAAGTCAACTCCTCTAGCTCTCTGTGTGATCTCCTGACTGCTCCCATCTTATCAACAGCCCTCAGCAGTCCATTTAGTCTGTGAAATGTAAGTTACTAATGGCCAGATATAAAAATCAAAGAGTAAATGATTACATTATGCACAACCAGGGAGACTGATAAAGAAAAACAAACAATGGAGAAAGAGAGAGGCAAAGCATTCTGAAGAAGGTTTAAGAGGACTTTTATTTTATGACTCCAAAAAAAAAAAGGCCTGATGACTCAACTGAGCTTGCGGCAAGTTCCCGGGGAGAAATATGGAACGCATGAGATGCAGACAAGTATAGGCAGGCAGGTAGAAAGCAAAGCAGAGAAGAGGAGGAGGAGAGTAGAACTGTGAGGAGAGCAGTGAGACTGACAGATGAACACAATACAGGCCTGTTGGGGATCACTGTTATACAACAACAGACGGGAAGGTGCAGACTAATTACAATGCACAAGTACATGATACTGAGGTTGGGCTAATTGTGGGGACTGTGTGAGTGAGTGTGTGTGTGTGTGTGTGTGTGCACACGCGCTGGTGTATTTGCTGCTTTTGCATGCAGGATTTATCTTTGCCCAGCAGGCAATGTTGCACCATATGGTCCACAGAGTAGATATTCCTAAAACAACACACAAACACTCACACTTAAACGCAAAGACAGTCAGGCTCACACGTGGACACAGACATTTGCACACACACACACACACACACACACATTCACACCCAGTAAATGTGATGGAGAGGAAGACAGACATTGGTGAGCAAGATAGAGCCATCTGCCCATTCTGGATTACTGAGATTCACAAACCAAATCATAAAAACCACTAGGCAGTCTTGCAGTTTGCTGAAACAAACAGTGGCTTACATTTGCCTAAATTCAAACTGTTAGGGTTTACGTACAACCAGGCAGAAGGAGAAGCTGGTTTAAGAGAATGCTAACCACTAAAAGTTTGGTTTTTATTCTCCAGACAGGAAGTTTGAGGCAGATGAGTAGATGACAAGATGCCTTCCCTGAATACCCCTCAGACATGAGGGGGGGCAGGTCGGGGGTCCACTAAGCTCCTCAGTGCCCATATGGTCTGCAGGCTTACACACCGTGAGATGACATAAGAGGGTGACCCCAGAGGCAGGATCCACAGAAGAAGCAGGGACAACATGGAGGGACGGGGGTGATTAGCCTTCAGCTAGGCATGCTCATGGAGGACAGTCTCTCAAAAGCGTGATCTATGTGTGTGTGTGTTTGTGTTAAGGCTGTCATTTGTTACACTTCAAAGCTAAAGGTATTTGTCTGATCAAACTTGTTCAACAAGATATATGACAAGATGGAATGTATGCATGTGCGTGTGTCAAGGCAAATAAAGAAAGTGCAGTAATGACTGTGTGTCATATGATCTGCAGTGTCGCTAATGGCATTAGCCTAAATGAGAGACCTACAGCTTTCCCGCCTACTTCTCCTCGCAGCCTTGTTTTCTCATTCCTCCTTTTTTTTTCCCTCTGTCATCTCTAACTTGTATCTAACACGTCTCACTCTTCTGCTGGATTGATCACTCAGTGTATGGACTTGTTTTAGACAAATCGAAAGGATTCTGTCTTCAGAAATGATCAAATGGATGACATTTCATTAGCATCCCAGATATTAGTGTTATCAAAAACTAGGTTGAAGTTGTAGTGCAGGACTGAAAGAAGATCAAAGGAGGCAATTAACAGATACAAGATGAGATGTACACATTTAATATTTAAAATGTTTTGGGTGCTTTTACTGCATTTTATAGCAGCAGTCAAAATATATACTGTAGGTAAAAGAGAAGTGTGACAGCAACAAATGGGAATCAGGTGGAGATATGAGTCTTAACTTTTTTGTCTGTTAGAGCATTTTTCACTTTTTTGTTTTTGATTGATCAGCTCGAAAATAAACTGTAGCAGTCAAGGCTGAAGTCTCTTAGGAAGTATCTTATAGTGCAACAATAGTAGCTGGCTTTCTATTCACAGATAAAGTGAATCTGAATCAATCTTTCAAAAAGCTATGAAAAAGTGCAGAGAATCAGGCATATTATCATAGACTGGTTTGGAGAGAATGAACTGGGCTGTGTAGTTTTGCCAGAGAGTAATACAACAGACTAAGTCACTGATAGGTGTAACTCAATAGAGGTGCTTTTCAGAAACAGAACCTCGAGTTCTTTGCTTGAAAAAAAAAGACTAATGATGAGCATCCACAGAAGGAAAATAAAGACAGCTCTTCTTCACAAATTACTTTAACCTCTGGCAAGATTTGGAACATCGTATCATATCTGTGATATACCAATCAGTTGTGTGAGTTATTTGTTCAGACTTGAGAGGATTAGCTGGTGAGTCATTTTACTCTACCTTGGAAACAGGAAGAAACCACCTCAAGTGAACATATTCCATTTGCCTTTTTAACTCCTGTTTTCTAAATGCAAATCAAAAGCAACCATGGAAACTTGACCTCAGACACTCCAACAGATTACCATTGTGCTTTACTTTAATAAATGTATTGCTATAATTTTAAAGGAGAAGTTGTTGTGTGATCAGCGTGATGTGTTTGGTGGTAACTTAAGATTGCAAACAGCAGTGCTCGGATTCATAACCTTCATTACCTGCTCAGTCCATCTCATATGTCTCCATCATTGACACTTACGGAGAAAGACCCTTGACACGCTGATATTGAGGCATAATTATTAGTTATGGAAAACCAGTGGTGCCCAGTAGTTCAAGTTTTACATTAATAACTATCAAATATTAATAATTGTTTATAGACCATCATCAATACTCGCTATTAACTAAACATGCTTTTAACCTGCACTGCAACAGAAGACTTGTTTTGTTTTTTTTAACCAGGCTTGACTGACTTGAGCAGTGCATGCATTTCTTTACAGGGTTATTAGTATCTGTGTCTCATGTAGCAGCACTGTTCCTTCTCGATCAACACATATACCCCTTTCACACTGGTCAAAAAACCCGTTTAAACCCGCGTACAGTCGGCTTTTGGTGCCGATGTGAAAGGCTCAGCGACCCGCGTCTTTCGACTCGGCAAGCGACCCGGGTTAAAATCGGCTTTAAACGGCTCAGCTCCAATTGGCATGCGTAGTGAACGCCAGACCCGGGTTGACCCGCTAATTTACGGATGACTTTGGGCGGTACATGTCCACAACATGACATCTTGCCAGTTGCTTCTCATGCAAAGGTAACAGACTCTGCTTCGAGCACGCATTCAGGAGCCCACATTCTGTGGGAAAATCGGCCGCCAACCGCTGAGTTGTTTGGACGGACTAAAGTGCAAAACAAGAAAGCACATTAACTCCTGTCTGACTCGATCTACATTGTTTACTTTATTTAAACATAACTTTAACTTAAAAATAGGCTACACAAGTCAGAAAAATGGCAACAATTATTGTTTACTTGCCTAGATTTCTGTTGCCCTGGGTAACATCGCTACAGTGAACGCAGCGTGATTGCATCACCAAACTCACATCTGTGAACTACGCAGCAGAGGATCAGACGCGTGTTTTTTTGTCGATGTGAAAGGAGCCAAATGCCGATTGATCGCGGGTTAACTCGGCTTTGAAAAACCCGCGTCGACAAGCTAATTTCAGTGTGAAAGTGGCTATATAGTCTTATTTCTTCAAATCTTGAAGTGTTTTCTTAAAGGAATTGTTATTCAGATCTGACTGTCATCTCGAACAGCTGACCATGTCTTCTCCCTTCCAGGAGAAGAGTCTGGTAGATGTCTTTAAATCTAAACACAAACTGTATGACGTCTCAATTGCCACCAAACAGATTTCATTAACCTCAGTGTAAAGATTGACCATTCCCTTGTTGGCCACTGCAGCCACATAAATGATTGCATGGAAACAGCAAGGAACACTGAGAAAAGAGAAGCTTCTGTCATGCCCACACAAGATTGGCAGACTTCACCTCCATTTCTTACTCATCTTCACATCTCTTATGATTCATAGCCATGATTAACCAACACTTGCGTACAGAAATGAGCTAAGAGTGAGTTGTTTGACACAGGATAGTCAAGACATGAAGGAAGAATGAGAGAGCAGTTCAAAATATGAAAAAATTCACCTAATAGGTGTATCATGCCTTTTGGCAGAGGAGTGAATGGAAGGAGGGTGTGTTGTTGCAGATGTGACTCCCTCTACTGCAGCTATGAGGATATAGCAGCTGTATTTGCAGAGGAATCTCACAGGCTGATCTCTGAAGCTGTTTTCTCTTCCAAGCTAGCTGACATTTTTGTGCAGTGTTATGATGTCATTGAAACTGAACTGAAACTTTAATCTCAACTTTTTTATTATTATCATTTTTTTTAGCTCAAGCCACAGTTGAGGACTTCCAGATCCGACCCCATGCCCTCTATGTTCACTCCTATAAAGCCCCCACCTTCTGCGACTACTGTGGGGAGATGCTGTGGGGCCTCGTCCGGCAGGGGCTCAAATGTGAAGGTTAGAGACACACAAGCTGTTTATGTAAATCCTCTGACCGTTTAAAGATGTATTATTGTATATCTCACCAAAGTGCAACCTAGGTTAGAAATTAAGCTGAGAAAAATGTCATTTCTCAAAAATGGGTTTTAGAAGTCCTGCATAATTCTGACTGCACTCTATCTCACACTCAGATGAATAAACACAGCACGTCTCTGACCTTGAAAATGTATCAGGGCGATACAAGTAAACAAGAATGATTTGGTCTGGGAACTGTATCCATTAAAATGCTTGACATTCAGATCCCAGTGGACTTATGGCATGCAGGATTGCCTCTCAGTTTTTGTCGCTGTCAAATCAGATTTAAATCAATTCCTTTTATTTTTATAACATTTAATTGCATTAGAAGTCCTCACTGACCATTAATTAAGTTGATTTATTTATTCTCACACTCTTGACTTTTTTATCAGCGGGGCCATCTTGTGGTGGATATGCAAAGTGAAAAGTGTCTTCACCCTTACTTTTTCTTGCAGTTTCTCTAGCTTTTAGGACTGATGTGATCTATGTTTTCTGATTTTTAAGGATGTGGGTTGAACTATCACAAGCGGTGTGCATTCAAGATCCCTAATAACTGCACTGGTGTGAGGAAGAGAAGGTTGTCCAATGTCTCGTTGCCAGGACCGTCTCTCTCAGTCCCACGACCGTTACCTGCTGAAAATGCAGTGGTTGTCCCAGATGAAGTGAGTTCTGACTGATGAAAATGTGACTGAAGAGCAAAAAACTCCAAACTATTTCTATAAACTGATATATTTTATGTTGCTTTATAGGCATGCCCAAAGCAAATCGATTCTCATCAGTATCGAGATTGTTGTTCATCAAGATTCTGAATTGTTTCAAAATGTACAAGAATCGATATTTTATAAAAACCTAAGATTTATTTGCCCGACTACTTTTAAAACTACTGCTAAGTGGCAAAGACATGTTAAAGTTGGCAAAGTTAACAAAATCAAATCTTTTTTTTTCATAAACATAACCAGTTTTCTTTCAACTAATAAAATAACTCCTCAGAGCTGTTTCTGGCTTATAATGGAAGGTAGTGAATTTGCATGTTTTGTCCCTAAAAGATCATTAATTGTGAATTGAAATCATTTGAATCGAGAATCGATACAGATTCAAATTGTCACCTCAAGAATGGGTTGAATTGCGAGTTGCTGTGAGGTTCACATCCCTATTGTTTTATGTAATCACATCACTCTAATTGGACTAGATGTCAGGTGAATCTACATATGTGCTAAATGTTTCTAAACTTATCAAATTTGGCCATTTTCCATGGTTGAAACTCCAGGGCCACGTTGTGGAATACCACAGATGCAGAAAATTGAATTTAGCCGTACTATGCTCAGAGGAGAGCTCCCAGTGAGGTCTTATGAAACAGCTTTTGCTTAAGCACACACTGGAATCTTCCTCTCTTGTCTGAATACATACAAAAGGTCACAAGGAAATGTAATTATGCTGATGACGTTAAAAACCCATTGAAGTCCAAGTTTATGTCTCTGCTTACTTTTTGGCAAAAAATGAGGAAAGTGTCCGTCCCATTACTGTCAGGAGCTTCCAGACATCTTGATTTAAACATAAAATAAGAACTAAAAGCTCACATGTGGTAAAGTGCATCAAATTGAATAATCCCCTCAGAATGAGAATAATATGCAAAGCGATGATAACGCTCTTTGACAGATTTCATTTCCTCTTTTTTTTCCCTTTACTCTCCTCCTGCATGTGAATTGTTTTTCTTTCTAATTTACCTCCATCATTCCCTTTTTCCATCCATCCAACCACAGCAACAGCGATCCCATCAGGAAGCAGGGAAGCGCATCCTGTCTTGGAGCGGAAGGCCCATCTGGATGGATAAAATGGAAAAGACACGGGTTAAAGTGCCACACACTTTCGCCATTCATACCTATACTCGGCCCACAATCTGCCAGTATTGCAAGCGTCTGCTCAAGGGTCTCTTTCGGCAAGGCATGCAGTGTAAAGGTAAAAATATAGATGAACATCATTATCCTTTGGTTTATTTAAGAAAGATGGCAACATTTTACCATAATTATCATATATCAGATTGCAGATTTAATTGCCATAAGAGGTGCGCTTCAAAGGTACCAAGAGACTGTTTAGGAGAGGTGGACTTTAATGGAGGTAAGTTATTTTGAATCTAATAGATTTTTGGCATAAATCTATGCTGATTTTGCTAGACATATCACCTGCTAATATTTTAGAAGGGGCTTTTTTAAATTATTGGATTTTTTTTTAGTACTATCCCTTTCATAGGTGAATTAATTTTTTTATTTTCGTGTTTTGGCATTGAATTAGTTGGCTGCAATGTGGGTGTCTAGGGGATTTTAAGCAATACAGTAAAAATGCTCCTGGAAAACAACTCCTTCTACCTCTTAAATGTATTAATTTATTTATATTGTAAACTGACCATGTGTTACATTGTGAGTGATAAAAGTACACAAACCACCAATGATCATGATTACTAAGGTAAAAAAAAAAAAAAAAGATGTTTCGGCTATATCAATGTAAAATATTGATAATTTTCAAGTACTAACTTCACATTATAATTAACTAAAATTTACAATTAAAAAAAATGTATCTGATGTAATTGTGTAGAGCCAGCCAGTCCTGGGCCAGACTCAGACAGTACCATGGATACGATGGAGGTGGACAGCGGCGACATGGATGGTGGAAGAGGACTGGATGATCCAGAGGAACCGTCCACCCCAGACGGGATGTTTGTCATGGATTCTCCCTTCATTGATAGAGACAAAGATGAAGAGCCCATAAAGACTATTAGGTATTAACACATTATTAATGTACCTACAGGTTGTCCACTGAGACATATTTTTTCAGCCATGGTGCATATCACTTTTACTGCCAACCAGCTAGGTCTATTTTCTATGTATGAATACAAAAGCTATTACTTTCTGTTCAGGATTTATGTCAAGAAAGAACCGGCCTCAAATTACATAGAAAAATGGGAAAAGTTGAATTAAGATGTGGCATGTCACTATTTAATTTGATATGTTTAATATTCAATTGGATTTTTTTCACTGGCCAGCCCTTCTACAAGCAGCAACATCCCTCTGATGCGGGTGGTCCAGTCCATCAAACACACCAAGAGGCGGAGCTCCACTGTGGTGAAGGAGGGCTGGATGGTTCATTATACAAGCAGGGACAACCTGGTAAGACTGATAACCCAAATGCCCTACAGAGGAGCCCAGTCTGAAATGGCTGCGCTTTGGCAAAACTCCTTCTCGCAAGCTGTTTTCATGTGTTGAAATACAGCACAGAAGGTATTTTCCTTGTGAAATAAAACGTTTATATTTTCTTTAATATACGTAGATAAAGAGTAATTTTTAGACTAACTTTGTGTTTCCCTCTTTTTTTTTATAATTTAAACAGCGGAAGAGACATTACTGGAGACTGGACAGCAAGAGTCTGAGTCTCTTCCAGAATGACACCGGAGCCAAATTCTACAAAGTAAGCTTAAAAAGATCACCTGTGTCACATTATTGGACAAACAGGCCTTGTCTTTTACATCAAACAGACAGTAGCATCCATTAAAATGTCAGAAAATGTTCACGTTTATTCAGTACTGAGTCTGAGATTAGCTGTTTGTAAAGTCTTTGTGGTAGCCTTAGAAAGTGAAACCACAGTACAGCCATCTTACAGTATGTTTATTAAGTAACACCACTGAAGACATTTAGGTTATGATACATTATATTTCCATATTCATATGTCATACTTGTGCGGTATGTAAATAAATGGAAGTGGTAACAATGTGACTCAGCTGAAGAGCAGGCGTGTTTCAACTGTGAACTACAGTAAGGTCAGTTCGGCTCAATGAAAATTCCCTTGTGGTTTTTCACAATTCAGCCTGGTGTCGCCCCTGCATGAAGTAAAAGGGTCACATCACCAGCAGTTTCTATGTTTTAACTTTTGTTACCAGTGCAACAGATGGGACATTTGAAGGGGATTTGAAGGGAACGTCAAAATTTTGAGTATTTGGATCAGCTGATAGAAAAAAGGGGATATACAGCCTTTGTTATTCTAGTAAACAGCTGAAACTCTACAAACCAGACTGGGAGATTCTTAGTTTTAATCTTTTTTGAAATCCTGAAGTCATTTCAAAGTGAGTGGCGGTGCTGAGATAAGCTTTAATTTTGACGTGTAAAATCGGTTGTGGAGAGTGTGTGACACTTCCCTCTAAGTGGCAGCACTGTAGTCAGTCATTACTCAGCCACAGGGGCTTAATAGCAGTAATTACACACTGAGGCCGGAGGGAGGGAGCTACGGCCTCCAAAGGTAAAGACTTCCACATGTGTGTTGGTGGTTAGGTGTGTGTGTAGGGTGATGGTGGGTTCAATTATTCCATTGTTCATTAACCTTGTGTGTTTTCTGAGATATTGTCACCTCTTTGAGTTGTGGTCATATGAATGTAGCTGTGGGATGGTGTGTAGGTTGCAGAGTTTTCAATTAATCTGTTAACTTGGATGCATGTCAAACAGGTGATTACTTACATAGCTGTTATCTAAAGTCCTGGTTGTACAACATATTTTATTCCCTATCCCTTCTTTCTCAATTATTCTGTCACACCCTGAATCCTCTGCCACAAAAACCTTAGAGAGGAAACCTCGGAGAGGACAAGCCGCTCAGCGTGTGTTTACTGGCAACTTTATGTGGTTCTTCATTGATTTTAAACCTTCAGGAGACTAATTGAAGGTATTGTAGCTGAGATGGTTTTGCTTACATTTAGCAGAAATCGGTTCTTTCTTGGGTTGCTTTTCTGAAGCCGCTGATTCTCCATAAGCTCAGTCAGTATCCACAGAACCGTCTATTTTGGGCATTTTCATTTAATTTCTCAGAAGTTTCTTGCCTGCTGCTCATCAGTGTGTGGCCACCTCCCTCCCCTCTCCGCTTTCCTTTATACCTCCAATCTGATTAGTGGTGGTATGGCAGCCATTTTCACCATTTGGAAGCCATAACGGCTCCTCGTTTGAAGATGAGACCCCTGTACTTGTGGCTTTCTCTGAAGAAGCTTTTATGGGGTGAGGGGGCTTCTCTGTGTCTCAGTGCTGTCAAACTGAAACATAGCACCCTCACACACCCACTCACACTCTACCCTGTGGGGGGAACGGTAGTTGCCTTGTCTTTCGTCTCAGCGGCTGTCGGTAGCGCCAGCGGCTCGTGCTCAGATGGGGCCCCTTGCTGGCCCTGCCTTGTAATCAGGGAACCAGAGCACTTCGGCCGCCGCAGAGCCTGCTCACGTGACCCGGCCCCGCTAACCACAAGCACTTCATC
The DNA here is from genome assembly GCA_036024015.1 of Craterocephalus amniculus. Taxonomy (NCBI): domain Eukaryota; kingdom Metazoa; phylum Chordata; class Actinopteri; order Atheriniformes; family Atherinidae; genus Craterocephalus; species Craterocephalus amniculus. Next base: position 10,488 of record JAVQJG010216016.1, read on the forward strand.
TGATACTCTGTGGTGAGCCACGCGGAGGGGACAGCATGCGCCTCTGTGAGCCCCTTATTGGTTGGAAATTCTCAGTGTTTTTTGTTTTTGACCCAGCCTCCTCTCTTTGATTTGATAGTTTAAAGGGCAAGGGGGAACTTTTAAAGTGTGCCACAAGTGTCCTCTCTATGTGTGCTCATAAGAGAGAGGAGAGGGAAGGAGAGAGTTAGAGCTGGGACTAAATACAATGGAGACATGTGGAGTGTGAGTGTGACTACCGTACCTGTATCTAAATTGTTTACTTGTTGTGGGTCATCTTGTTATGTTGGTTTAACATTCTTTGTGTTCCAGGTCTGAGAGGATTATTTGTTTTTGTAAATCTTAGAAATTAGCCAGTAATCATTAAATCTGTAGTTACTTGTTAAAGCTAAACATATATACATATTTATTTGATTTATTTGTATCATTTATTTAAATTTCACTCCACTGTTGTGAAGATGTTTCCAAATTATTACTGAATATGTTAGCTTTTTCATTATTTTATTATCCATTTCTGTTTTATCTTTTTTTCCTAGCAAAGATAACGTTCATGTGGAAATTTACATTGGCATGCATCTGCTGTCTCCCCTAATACTGAATTTTCACTGCTTTTCACTTTTCATTTAGAGGAAACTGTTAACATGTCAGCGTTCTGGTTTAAATGAGGATACAAAGAAAAACAACTTGTAATCCTTGACATTTGTTTAAGTAGTAGCATATGCAGCATTTCCTTTTTCATCTTTTTTCACTTATCAATTGTTCCTCACTTGCTCCCACAGGAAATCCCTCTGTCTGAGATCCTGCAAGTAGAACCGTTTAGAGACTTCAGTAATCTGGCGCAGGGCAGCAATCCTCACTGCTTCGAGATCATCACAGCCACCATGGTCTACTATGTAGGGGAGAACAACGGCAGTCATTACCATAGCCCTGCTCTGGCTGCCTCTGGAGTGGGCATGGAGGTGGCCCAAGGCTGGGAGAAGGCCATCAGACAGGCCCTGATGCCCGTCACCCCTCAGCCCAGTGTGGCCAGTGCAGTTGGTCAGGGCAAAGATCACAGTAAGATGAATTTCTTAAATCTTTTTATCAACAGCTTAATATACAGACGTATCCCTGTGTGGAATTGGGAGCTTGAACAGGAATGGGTCATATTATGGCTGCAGCTCATTGTGGTTCATATATGATCTAGTCTAGTGTTTTCACTTTCAGTGATGACTCACAGTTTCTTTGCTTTATCACAAGTTTGAGTGTGTTTCTTCTACTCTCATGACAAATGAAAAGTGTTAGTAGCATTTAGAAAGTTAAAGTTTTGCAGAATACAATTTGAAGACCTCCTTTGACTTTTGACAGCCTGGAAAAACCCGCTTTACTGTTTATACACCACAGGAAGTGAGGCTGTGAAGTATCTGTTTGGAGATGACAGTTGAGACAAGTGAAGATACAATACAGAAACAGAGCTTGACTCATTGGTCATAACAAGGATGTTGAGTTTCAAAATAGTTAGTGAGGAAGATACAGATCTAAATAAGATGCAGAAGTCACAATTGCGAGGTAACAAACTGACTGGGATTAATTTATTGTAAGTAGATAAAGTCCTGGAATATTTGATGTAATCTATTTGTTTTTTTCTGTCAGTTGAAATAAAAACATGTTTATCCAGATTAAAATGAAATTCTTGTGTAGGATTAGTTTCCCTTTGGATATCCATTCATTGGCCAGTATCCAGTATTAGATTTAATTCCCAGCTCTGAAATGCACTACATACTTACACCATTCAGTCACACATAACTCTCCAGATTGATTTTAAAGCCAATTTATTGTGTAATAAAATGCTTCATTATGCGGGGCTGTGACTTATTGCATGCAGCTGCGATAAGATTGAAACTTGTGAAGAAAACAGAAACAGCTATGTTTTCAGCTATTGAGTGTAGAAACATCATGTGTTTTCCCCTCCAGAAGAGCTGTCCATCAGCATATCTGTGTCCAACTGCCAGATCCAGGAGAATGTGGTGAGTGGAGCTTTTTTTTTGACAAACTATTGCACAATTCCCCAGCACAGCCTACAAATTCATGCATTCATGTGCTAATAAAGTAGCTGTTGTGGTAAGAGCAGAAACTGTATCCTATGGTTGCTTTTATCAAAACATCCAGTGGAAGCTTTAATGCTGCAAAAATGGGGAAGCAGACATTTTTCCTCTTCTTTTGGGCCGTGGGTTTTTTCACTCAGTTCCACTTCTGCACAGAGTGAAAGTTGAATATTTGGCAATACCAAAAACATTATGGAAAAGCTGCAGTTTTGCCAAACCATATATGATATAATTGCCATTTGCAGCATGGAAAGTTAATTTCATGTTTCTACAAGTAAAACACAGTCATTAAATAACAATGCAATTCATATCTGTACAGGATATTGCCTCGGTATACCAAATATTCTCTGATGAAGTGCTGGGATCAGGCCAGTTTGGCATCGTGTATGGAGGTATGGTTCTTATGAAATTGGTTCTTGTATTGAATTCTATTATGTTGACTATTAAAGTAATTCTTTTTAAAAATCTATAATATTCAAGGCAAACACAGAAAGAGTGGCAGAGATGTGGCCATCAAGGTTATAGACAAGATGAGATTTCCTACCAAGCAGGAGAGCCAGCTAAGGAACGAGGTGGCCATATTACAGGTAATGACGGAATCCATCATTGACAGAACAAGCCCATAAGTTCATGCCATGCTTTAAATTTTTTGGCCGTTCTTACATGATTAGTACTTTAGATACAAACATGTTGAATTATTTTGTCTGCTTCGTCTTAGAATCTGCATCATCCAGGTATCGTCAACCTCGAGTGCATGTTTGAGACACCAGAACGGGTGTTTGTTGTCATGGAGAAGCTTCATGGTGACATGCTGGAGATGATCCTTTCCAGTGAAAAGAGCAAACTACCTGAACGAATCACCAAGTTCCTAGTTACACAGGTTTGTGCTAATGAATTATTATATTTATTATAGCTCCTATATTCCTTCTGAGAGCAGCTTACATTTACAGCGTGTGTCGGTGAACTCCAGTATTTTGAACTTTTTGTCTTGAGCCTCCACTCTATCTCTAAGGCCTTTTTTATTTATTTATTTTTTATGTCAAGCTGATTGGGGGAATTGTTTATGAGATAGGTCCGCATGGCATCACAGCCTTCTCCCTGGCTTTGGATTACAGCATTCATGTGCTTGTGGCTTTGTGGCCGTATTATAGGAGCAGCAGGCCCCCGGTCTCCGTGGATTCCGGGTCCCAAACGGGAGCTTGGCCATTAACAACAGCCCCATTAGCTGCGGCGGGCCTGGCTCTGATGTGGCTGGAAGGACTTCTGTTAGAGCCAGGGTCAGAAGCATGGAGCCAGGCGCACTGTGGTTTTGGTACAGAGCCACATGCAGACATTCGTGCAGTGCAAGCTCATGCCAGGCCTTTTGAATATAGATGAGATGATGAGATCATATGTATTCATATGAAGATACTGGTAAAGATGGAAGTAATTAAGGGCATTTGAAAGTTTGTATTGCCACTATATTTCCATATGGCTGCAACATATAGTACACAAAGAACTCTGTATAACCTGCGGTTTGTACTATTGAAACATTTAGTAGCTAGAGTTTACATAAATTCATCTGGATTTTGATTTAGCTAAATCTGAGTTTATGGAATTTCTGTTTGCTACAGATTCTGGTGGCCTTGAGACATCTGCACTTCAAAAACATTGTTCACTGTGACTTGAAGCCTGAGAATGTGCTTCTGGCTTCTGCTGAGTCTTTTCCTCAGGTAAATGAATATTTTTGTTCATAGGCTTTTTTATTCCCATTGCCTTTGTATTTGCTTACAGTACTTTCCTTCCTTTCTCCAGGTAAAACTGTGTGACTTTGGCTTTGCCCGGATCATTGGTGAAAAGTCATTCCGGCGGTCGGTTGTGGGCACGCCAGCTTATCTGGCTCCTGAAGTTCTGCGCAGTAAAGGCTACAATCGCTCCCTGGACATGTGGTCGGTGGGAGTCATCGTGTACGTCAGCTTAAGTGGGACCTTCCCTTTTAACGAAGACGAGGACATTAATGATCAGATTCAAAATGCTGCTTTCATGTACCCCCCCACTCCCTGGAAGGACATCTCTGCAGAAGGTAGGTAGACAAAGAGCTGTTTCTGTTTGTTGTTGCCAGCCTGGTTGCAGCTCTAGTGTGGCGTCATACTGAAATTCAGACATGCAGCTCGGGAGCTACCCTTCCCACCTACATGTCTGGGTTATCTAAACTCTTTACTGACTTTTCAGAGGTTGAGATGAATCACTTTTGGTTTTTCCCGCTACCTACACTCCACGAAACAGAATGATGCTAAAGTTTTGTAAGGAGGCCAAAGTGTACTTTGTTTTTATTTTTGTGTGCTATTTCAAATTTTGTTCTGCTTGTCCCTCTTAAAGTCAAACCTTGTAAAGTATTCATGAATATACTGTTAGCATGAAGTGATATGTGTTATAAGTTCAATTTATTGATAAAATCTCCACAATGTATGTTTGCATCACAGCCACAGATCTGATCAACAATCTTCTTCAAGTCAAAATGAGGAAGCGGTATAGCGTGGACAAGTGTCTCAGTCATCCCTGGTTACAGGTGAAATTTTTGCTGTTTTTCTTTTCTTTTCAAAGTTTTCAAACAAATACTGTATAAAAACATCACATAGTGTCAGAGAGTTGTAATCCATCTGAATCTATTCACTTACCTAAACATCAATAGATATTATGGTGTAAACAGGAACTGCTAATTCATATTTAGACTTTCACGGTTTAAATTTGGCAATCTAGACAAGCGAAGGCTTTGAAAAAAATCCAAACAAACAAAAAACTCTTTAACAAATCATATCAAAATAGCAATATCACATCTCCTTGTCCTAATTCCCCATAGCAGAATATAGTAAAGGAGTAACAACAAAGGAGAGAAAAGCCATCAATATCATAATTTGTGTCAGCTTTAAGCCTACAGAAGAACCCAACTTAGGGAAATAATCACACTTTGCAAAGACTATAAAGGTTGTAATTTAAAATAACGACAGGAAGAATATTCCCTGTTGGTTAATGGCAGGATTAGCTCCACACTCTCCATACTGACTGTACTGACAGGATTTGTGTCATTTTTCTTCAGGACTATCAGACATGGCTGGACCTGAGGGAGTTTGAGACGCGGCGAGGCGAGCGCTACATCACCCATGAAAGTGATGATGCACGCTGGGAGGAATATGCGGACGAGCACAGTCTTGTTTACCCAAAACATTTTATTATGGCTCCCAACCTAGATGACATGGAGGAGGACCCCTAGTGGCTCAGAGGGGAACTTCTACATCTCTCGTTATGAGGACAGGGCTCATCACACTGACTTTTTTTTAGGAGCTTTGGGAGTGCCAGGTTTTCCCTCCAGAACTCTTTGCTGTTGCAATGGAGAGAAGCCAATCAGGTGGAGAATTACCCCCCTGAGGATTTGAAATTGAGAAAGAGCCCAAAGAACAGATTTTGTAGCGTGATGCACTGCAACAGTAAGTAGGAGGAGTTTCATTCACAAGAATGCATTAAGAGACGGTCAGGACAGGAGCATCCTTTCTTCCTCTTTGTAAAGAACAAAGACATTCCATGGATCTGCTTTAGTTTCCTTCATTTTTGAGAACAATTTTGATACAAAAACTGAACCTGAAAGCTAATAGTTTTTTACATAATTTTGGACAACTTTGCGCAATAATGTTCTTGATGTAATAGAGGAGATGAGTGAAAAAGAAAAGCTTGCACCAGGATTTAAGGGCACTTTTCACAAGGGATTTACAGTCTGAGAGTTAAACACACAAGTTTATTCTCATTACCGAACTGTTTGTGAGACTGTCCTACGACATGAACTGGAAATCACATGCATATGTAGTTTTTTTTATGTATTTAGTAATTGTGGTAGGTTTTTGCACTATACAACTATTAAATATAGCAATCGAATAGAAACACTATTCACTGCTACATAAAGCAAACAGTTCTTTCATTCCCACTGTTGGTTCAAAGTGATGAAGCAGTATAAGCTGCAAGTATGTTAAACCAACAGGTTAAGTTTGATCTGTTCGTGGCAGCTAATAGTGTGTAAGTTTGATCAGCTATCCTTTGGAGAAAGACCCGGAAACGTGTTAAGATATGTTGCAAACTGTTTATCAAGATTGTGAACTTCTTGTGTAGACCACCATGCTGAATCCTGAACTTAGTAAATCCAATAATGATGCCAAAATACATCTCTACAATGAGGTCCTCCACATCCATCCATGTGTCCATGTCCCCTTTTTTATATTTGCAGTTTTCTTGAATGTGACTTTTAAAGCACTCCAGTTCTGGAAAGAGTGTTTGATGCTCTGCAGGTATCTGAAATGTCGCTTTGCAAAAGGTGGCAAGCCTGGATTTGACATCAAATGCAATATTGTTTGTTTGTCTGCAGACAACAAAATGTACCCTGGGTATCATTATAGTTTGAGTCACATGGGAGTTCATCGTACTACAGTTGTGTACTCTGCTCTGTTTGTGTGTTTTGGGAGAATGTTTCTGTTTCCTGTTTTCATTTTTCCTGTCTTCGTTGCCGCTGGATTGGCAGGTGTCAGTGTTTTGTATATTTCAGTACATACAAATGAAATTAAAGCTAAACAGTAAATGAAACATCTGTTTTAAAAATCTGAATGTCTTTGTTTTTGATTCAAGAATACTAAAATTTAATGTGTGCGTGAGTGGCTAAAGCTTGTATATTGCGTAATGCATTGTGATTGTGTTTAGCAGTTTCACTTGTCGGATCCAGTTTTCAGCAGCTGGATGTGATTGCTGTGCAGCACGAGCGCTTCGCCGAGCCAGTTGCTCACCGCAAGCGAGTAATGACATAGTTAAAGAGTGTAAGGGGGGAAATGGGGGGGTTTTGTGGAAGACTTTCAAATCACTCATGATAAAAGCTATCGCAGATTCCCTTCAAGTATCAAATGAGTCCAGGCCATGTGACTGAAATGTCTCTCTCCAGGGCTGTGCTGTACCTCTGAATGGGCCCATTGTTTGAAGGCACTGTTCATCATAAACGACTGCATGGAACAGACGACTGCCATTGATTTGGAACAATGTTTGAAGTGTGCTTCCCTTGATACCAATTGATTGCTACCTTGTTGCAGGGTGATCTTTTCTCCTTTTTGTATAGAAGATATTTGATATTGCTGTCCTCTAACTGTTGGCCTGAATGACTTCAAGATGTGGATTTGCTTTGCTGCCCAGGTGACCCTACTAACCCCTGTGGTGGGAACATGTATGTACTGTCCACCAAGATTACCTTTGAACAATGAGATATGAGCTGACTGCTGCTTGATATTTAACATATCTCTTGATGTTAATATCAGACTAAACAGATGCAATGCCTCCCCTTTCTGGCTGTAGTGGTGCAGTAGTTACTCATGTTGAAACATGAAATACTTTTATCTGTAACTTTATTTTAAATTTAATTACTGTGGAGGATAATAATATTTTTGCTGAGGATGTCAAGCGAACACATGGCCTCAAAATGTGGATATTGTTAGGGATTAGACATCAATAGATATTTAATGTTATAAGTGACATTTTAAAACTGGGAAAATAGAAGAAAATATCTGTTAGAGATGCATCTCTTCCTGCAATAATTACATAAAAGTACTATGCTTATAATGTGCGCAGTTAACTGTCTATGAACCTGTATTTAATAAGAAAACAGTTCTCTTTCTTACCAGAAGGTGTCACTCTCTGTTGGTTAATGGAAGAATTACTTTTGGAATACTTTTGACAGATTTCTGAAATGTCTGGCAGGTAGAGTATTTTGTCTTGTGAATATGAATATAGGTACATTTTCCCAGATAAATCACATGTTCTGCAACATTAGGAAAACAACTGCAGATTATCAAGTAACAATTCCAGTTTTTTTGACTGCACACACCTCACCTTACCGTACCGTATAATAAAATGCATGCTGGAAAGGGAAATTACTGAAAGATCTGAAACAGAAACATGTTTTTGTTGACCTGATCCTGAGTCTGTGTATATTTGCTGAGCAGCTTGGCCTGGTTGCTTCTCAGCAGGTCTCTCGTCACCTCAGAGGGAGGTCTGTGTGTCATGCCTCCTCCTGCCCCCCCCCCTCCCCCCACATCCACCTGTCCGCCTTCTCTCCTCCACCTCAGCTTCTTCTCTCCCCTCCATTCTGAGTATCCATGGGTTCCAGACCAAACAAGCAAACAAACAGAACAACAGAAAAACCCATCACTCAGACAAGGTTGGTCTGGGCTTAGGGGAGAGATGGGGAGAGATCTTGTTTGCTCTTTGGGCCGTTTCCATTTCACTGTGATGGCAGCGAAGGCCTCCCAGGACATGGTTATACCCACACTTCTGTTTGACTTCCAGGGGGATGAAGGCAGTTCTCAGTCTACACAACACATCATCTTTTGACCCAATACACAGCTGGCTGCAGCCTTTACTCAAGCTGGCCTTTTACTTCTTTAGCTTGGACTTTATTTGAGAGCCTTGTTGGTGTGCCATTTGACTGGTGACCTTTCACTTTCACAATGCTGCCTTTCAGCTATCATTATTCTGCATTTGAAGTAAATGTTGACTGAAATGACGACCATGCCTATGTGTACTGGAGGCAAAAGTGCTCAAAATTAGAGAAACTGCTGACAAGATCAACTTTCTATTCCACTTCATGCCTGCCTTTTGCCAAATAACCGGATTATTGGAGCTTGCTTTGTCTATTTACAGGGAATATCAGTGTTCAATCACAGACTTCCACATCAAAAAGGGCCATAACCGTGTGTGTGGTGGCTTTCAGGGACATCTTTTGTTGTAAAAACCACCGAGAGAGGAAACACTTTCCTCGTCTGGGAAAATGCAGATGGGCTATATAGGTATGTTTGATTTACTGACTCCAGCTGTGCCTGGAGAATTCCCCTGACCCATCCTATGGACTGGTTGCTGTGTGGGGCCGCATGCACCACTGTTACAAAGCAGCCAGGCGCAATACGCAACCTCCCCTCCTCCCCCTGAAGGAGATGGTCATTGAACTCTCAGGCAAGTGGCAATATTTGCTCACCTGAAATACACACATCTTGCCAATTGGGGTAAGGGTGGGCTTGGAGACTGGGGAAGGCCTCCTTGATGCAGCTGTAGCCCAGAGAAAGACCAGACCAGGACGTTTTGTGGCTTGAGAAGGGGTGGGGGGGCTCTTTTGCCGGGTGGCTGTTTAGCAGTAGCCACCCTATTGTATCTTGAAGGAGGCAGAGACCATATTTGTTCGAAGCTGCAGGAGGCTGATGAGGTGCTAATCTGTTGAGAGGCTGTGTCATTGGGCCCCTGTTCCCAATAGCCTGTTAGCTGTCAGGGCCTGTAAAAAAGGCACAATTTATGGGCCCCAGGCCAGGACTCAGCCATCGGTGTCTACGGGTAAGCAAACACAGATTGGACACTTATGTTGTTGCTCTGGAAGGGCAGGCTTTAACACAGGCTCCTGGGGTGACACGTAGACAGCCCCTTTTGAGCCTCCTTATGAGTCGCTGCTCCCTCTTTGCTCCTCTGTAAACACCACAAATTAGCCATCTGCATATGGATGGGCTCTCAGTCCATACAGGAAGTAGGATGAAGGCTGAAGATATCAACTCTCCCATAATGTCGGCCGCATATAAATTCTATACTATCTGCTTCATGTATGCGAAAAAGAATGAAGGATTAAAGCTTAGGCATGTTAGATATGCCTGCAGCGATGTCTACTCAAGAGAGAGACAAAGATTTTGTTGTAGGGTGCTTTGAAGCGTGAGAGTAATGAAAGCACCGGCCTGGCCTGCTGTCTGAGATGACTTTGGGTCGGCAGACAGAGGTAATCCTAAACTTGAATTTCTCTATCAGGCTGGAATACAGATAAGACAGCAGCAGATATGACCCTCACACATCTAACTGACTGTGTGATTGATGGAAAAAGGCAACGGGCCACTCAGATGAGTGAGATGTGTAGACACTGTATGCCTTTTCTCAAGATGTTCATCAGCGATTGCTGCAGTCCAGTAGATGTAAAGAGACAGGCCGTACCCATATCTCATGCTATTAATTAAATCAAAACTAGAGTAATGTAGTTTAGTAATTAATCTATCTGTCATGGAAAGGATGCTACAAGTCGAGACGATTAAGATTAGAAAGCCATTACTTAGTCACAATTTTTAATCGCGAGGCCTAGTTTACCTTCTTGTCCACGCTGACGGGATCTGACAGCATGATGGCCGTGTTTGAATGGGAATAGCTCGTCATGGATAATTGCATAGGCTTGATTGTAATGATATTTAGCCACAGAAATTCCCATGGGAGCCTGGCACTTTAATTAACATAGCACTACTGCTCTCCTCTCCAGGTTTAATTGCCTCCAGTCTGTGATTAAATGTGTATTGACTCTGCAGTTGGTCCACTAATGAATAACAATGTGCTGATTTGATGATATTAAATGTTCTGGCTCTAATACGCATCCCATCCATGGTTCATTGAAAGTTCAGTTGTGGCTGAGCTGATCTGTGTCAGAGTTTCAGGTGTGTGTATGCAAGTTATCTCATTTTAATTCAATTCTTGTAGCTTTACTTCAGCTTGAAATATGACATGCAATACATTTAATATATGTAAGGAATATTTGTTTTAAAATAGTGTAATATGCTCGTATTGTCAGGTTTTATGCACTCTATGCATCAGTAATTATTATTATCCATTTCTAATCCATATATAACAGCTAATCTAATTTTGGTTCCTTTTACTTTAAGCATAGCAAAAATGCCATAACCGTTTAAAGTAAATATTTAAGAAAATATTCACACATCTCTAACAAAGCCATAAGTTGCATCTTATTATAATTTTCTAAAAGGTCTTATTGGAAAATGGTACCTGAAACTGCTCAAGAAATTTGAAATTGTAATAATGTAATCCCTCAAAGACCCTGATGTGGTGCAGAGGCATTCTTCTGTATTCATCTAATCCATGCATCTCTCAGGAACCCACCTTCCTCACTCTACTCCTGTGGTCTAATAGATAAACTGTCACCTTGTTTGATAGATGAAGGGCAGCAGTCAACATAGGGTCCCTTAACATGACAAGTACTGAATCTGCAATGGCCCGGATACAGTCAACACAAAACATATCAAATGGCATTCCTCACCGCATTCCTCTCAATATCAAAAAGGTGCGTATTTGAGGATATCCTTAGTGCGTTTACGCCTGTGTTTGCCCCCCAACCCACTGGGGCCAGTGCAATAACTTTGGACTCCCTCCCACTGCTTCTCATTGCAGTGACCACTCTCAGTTTTTATTTAGCCGGGTTGTGTGCCTTCCCTGTCCGGCCGCTTTTCAGATTCATTTCCAGGTAAACACAGTGTGGCCAGCTACAAACCTGAAGCCAACAGGCGTTGTCACAGCTGTGGCAGATAATGGCAAGTCCAAACTCCAGCCCGGCTGTGGAATGTTTACTGTCACCACAGGCAAGTTGGCAGCAAACATCTTTTTTTTCCAGCACTTTCCAAGAGGAAGACTCTTTCCTTTATTAATTTTATTTTGATGAATTACATGCTTAACCTTATGCCCTCTGCTGCTTTGTGTGACTTAGTGTACTCAGGAGGATGGAAAGGCAAAAAAAGGGACATTCTAAATGGATCCTTTATTTTTCAGTTGAAAAAGAAAAAGAAAGTTGAAAGTTGAAACTAAAAGTTAACACATTCCCGTCAACAACTCCTGGGTGTTTGAAGGAATGTTAGAAGAGTTCCGCCTTCCTCCTCTCACAGAGCGGAGGTCAGCCTGTTTCCATCCCCCTGCTCTGCACCAAAAAAAACCCCACCAGTTACATTTCAGGGCCTTGTTCATATAGGTGTCGTTGCTTTCACCTCTTTAACTGAATCATTAAACTTTCACCACCTAGTGCTTCTCCTTTTTATAGCCAGTAAAGTAATGACATTTGAATGTGTGAAATGTGACACAGATGATTATTGAGGCTAAATGATCAAGAAAGGGCCAAAACTAGCAGGAAAATCTGGTCTGGGCACGAGAAAAAAATCACATCAGTCAAAACACAGTAAGTCATGCCAGTGTTAATCAATTCTGAGAAAGTACAAGGCATTCTGCTCTTCTTACTAGAACATGCATGGCTATCAAAGCCTGAGCTGGGATCACAATGACATACAACAAATAGGCCTATTGGATGTTGCAATGATGTTCTTGGGCATGAATACTCATTGAGCTGCAATCGATATGTTGCAATTAACTCTTGACAAGACAGATTTTTCAGCTTGACGGTTGGAGGTTTGCTGCCTTCTTCTTGGCATTGAGGTTTTTTTTTTGTATTTTTACTCAGATTTGTGTAAAGAAACATTTTCAAAAACTAGACAATATTTTGGTTAATAAGGAAGGAAAAATGTTTCAGAGCATGATGCATTACTTTTTTGTATAGCTGGATCAACCATTTGCATTTCACTAAACTTTATACTAGCTATAGAAGTGCAAATTTATTTGATTACAGGCTTACATGATGTTATCCCGTTCAGAAATCACTGTCAAGAATTAATTTGCAAACAGGCTGCCTGATCTGAAATTCAATCATAAAGATTAAATTAATTAAATGCATTCTGCTTTCAACACCAACATATTATATTCTCTGTTATTGCAGCTATGCACTATAACAATAAGTTTCTTCATTTAAATGTCGCTTGGTGCTCACATCAACATTTAGGTATGGGTCAAAAAATTCTATAGCATAAAATCTTCAAATGCACTCCTGGATAATTACAATTTCTTTGTCAAGCCAAACAGATGCAAACATTGACCTATGTGCCTCTGTGTACCATTGAATAATGTTGGCTAAATGTTTTGTGTCTCTTGTGAAATCAGTTCAGTTAGCCTACGGTTGTGGAAGGACTGATATATTGGCAAATATATGTTACAATGGAGAAAAAGACAAAAAGTAAAAAACAGGTAGAATGTTATTTGTTTTGTTTTTTTTTTTGCTTTTGACTACATCCAAATTGTGACCTTCACCCATATGAGTGGACTCTGGCAGGTTGATGATTAACTGTGGAATCAACGACCTGTCTCGATTAGGAACATTAAGTCATGCAGGTCATGGAAAATTCTATGAAAACTCAACATTTATCCGTAGTTCTCAAATGATTCTGTGTTTACGGTATCATGTCATTTACTATAATGAGGAGTTTATTAAAAGTCGAAGTCAGATTTTCACTAAAAGGCCTTAAATCGTTGCCCTAGAAAACAACTACAAAACCCCAGAAAACAAAAACACAACCCATTCGCTTGTGCAACACATACACACAGCTGGTGTCTGCGTGCCTTGATGCACACACAGAGGTGACCTAAATATATTAGACTACATCAGTGCGACAAAATAAAAATAAAATTCTTTTGAATACGTGTGGAAAGGGTTGTTTTTATCCCGATAATTAAATATATGTATTACTCATGGATTTAAATAAATCTGTTGGTAGTTTTGAATAAATCTGCATTCTTATCGAGTCTGAATCTGCTCACGAAATTGTGTAAATAGTAGACAAAAGGCATTTAAATTTTACAGTGAAATATTTACTCTAGATTATATAGGCTAAACAATATATTTTCAAATGTAGCTTTGGCTAAATCAAGCCGGAAAGCGCAGATTTGACCATCTCCCGCTCGCCGTCGGTGCAATCCCAAATCCTCAAACACACAGAGCATTTTTTTTTTCTCATGATCTCATTTCCAAGTTAAGCAGACTGTGTTAGTCCCTCGTCAACACGTCAGGTTTACTCGCCTTTACTAATGGGGCTCTATACTGATAGTTATGCTCTTGCGTAAATATGCATTCAAATAGATGTACAACCACCGACACGTGGCTGACAGCGCTCTGCAGCCTCACCTTGATGTTTGTTTCATACAAATACTGTAAGAGCAGCGAGAATTAAGGGGCCTTCAACACTCCCAGCTTTCTTCTTTTTTTTTACGGAAGATTAACACATTAGGTAAACTTCTATTATCTGAAAATCCTCATAAAACCAATATAAACAGAAATGATAGCTTACGAAACTACGCATGCTCTCGATTGACTTATTTAAGTTGCACTCAGATAATTTGCAGACGTATGGCTGTAGGTATTCTCAATTGGACATATTTTCATGATTATTTTTCAAGTAACATCAATAACTCAAAGAAAATAAAAGCAATTTATATCGATTTGAAAATGTTTCCCGGACGTTTATGAGTTCAAAGAATTATATTATGCCACAAACAACAAAGACATTTCGATTGAATGACCGAGAGAGGGCGCTCTGAAGCTATGCCTGACATATTTAACAGTGATTAAAACATTTAGAAACCATAATTTAGTCATACAGATTCAACAAGCAAATAAGAAAAGGTGTTTTGTGGCAAATATCTGTTGAATTAATTGGGAAATGTCTGATTACATGTCTTTTAGATGCACTTTCAATGTAATTGTTAAACAGTTCAGACAAAGTGATTATATTTACATGCTTTCCAAGCTTAAACTGTAAATTAACCAGTGTTGTACACATTTACATTGCCCTCAGCAGCTTGGTGCCCTGCACACAATTATCTATTCAGGCTCTCAGCTTGTATTATCTCCAAATTTACACAATATAAATTTAAAAGAGAGTGTTTATATTAACCATAGGCATGTGTGCCTAAAATTGTATGTCCTTTCTGGTAGTCTAATGTGTGATACAGTTAAATAGTTGTTAAATTCGACTAAAACAATTCATTTATGCATATTTATACAGAATCACCTTTAACTAATGTATAAAGGTATCCAAGTCTTGTCATTGGGGATGAAATAATGAACAAATATTCTGGTTAAGGTTATACATTGCTTGAAATGCAATGGATCAAGAATCAGTTGATGTGGAATAAACTCGTTGTAGGATTTACATAAAAAAAACACAGTGGAAAGGAACCAAACATTCCTTTTATAGTTCCTCCAGTTTTGAAAAAAAAAAAAACCTTTAAGATTAGTATATAATGAAGCTTTTCATATGAAACTGTTCTTTTCAGTCAATGCAGGTGTACAATTGAGGGGTGGGGGGGAAGCTTGAGGAGTCTCACGCCTAGGTGCGAGGAGATTATTCAAATAGGGCCCAAGGCGTAGAAGTAGGGATTGGAGGCTTGCCTAGCGCACAGAGCTATATCACAGCGTTAACAAGCAGAGCGGAGCGTCATTTGAACTCCAGTCACTGACAGGACGCATCACGGCTGGCTCCGTAAGACACACATGCTCCATTCCTTGACGAAGGGACACACCGACGACCCAAATACTCTTAGTGGTCCCCAGTTACCTGCTATTAGAGACACTTTTGGCTTTTCCTCTGCTGGGAGACGCTTTGTGAAAGTCCTCCATGATGCTTGGAGCAGTTAAAATGGAAGGACACGAACACACCGACTGGAGCACCTACTACGGAGAGCCCGAGGTGGGTACCTTAAATATATATATTTTTCCGTCTAAAGCCGGTCCCATTTTATACAACTCAATATTAGCCCTGAGATAATATTAACTTTGTGATCAAATATTGACTTGAGGCGCCTCCAAATCCTCCCCCATCTCCACGCAGCGCACTATCCTAACAAAGTTGCTTGACATGTAGTGAGGGAAACTTTTCACTCCGCTTATAATTTGATATGTCTATTCATGTATCTACTAAATATGATTATTTTCTGTCACGTTTACACTCGGCTGTAGTGTTTGGTTTGAGGGAGATTGGCTCAAATATTTGTGCTTCAGTCCCCATTTGCGTAAGCAGCGTCTTACTTGGTGTAGATATTTTCAGCAAAATATCACATTTTTTAAAAGCAAATTATTTAATTTACTTTTTTAAAAACATAGACATAGATTACACTATTAAGTAGGCTATATAGCCTATTTGTAACGTAAAACAACGGTCGGCGAATAACGATCTCAAGACGACTTGAGCCCTTACTAATAACGCTTTTACAGTAATCAATTGTCTTTATTATTCTGATTTAGTAACAACAGAAATATAATTTTACAAAGTAGCCTATGAATAATAACTGCATTCGTTTAACATGTGAATACATTTCTTCAGTTTAACTGCCTGTTCTAAACTCACCAATGCTTATTTTCTTCACTGACAGTGTTACACCTCGGTTGGCAACATGAACACGGGCCTGGGAATGAACTCTATGAATACCTACATGAGCATGTCCGGCATGGGCACTACCGCCAACATGACAGCCAACTCAATGAACATGTCATACGTCAACACGGGCATGAGTCCATCCATGACTGGCATGTCACCGGGTACCGGAGCCATGAACGGCATGGGCGCTGGCATGACAGCCATGAGCGCAGCTTTGAGCCCCAGCATGAGTCCCATGACCGCACAGCCTGCGTCTATGAATCCCCTGACTTCATACACTAACATGAACGCTATGAGCCCAATTTACGGACAGTCTAACATCAACAGGTCCAGAGATCCCAAGACCTACCGCAGGAGCTACACACACGCCAAACCTCCCTATTCCTACATCTCTCTTATCACCATGGCTATCCAGCAGTCTCCTAGTAAGATGCTCACACTGGCCGAGATCTATCAGTGGATAATGGACTTATTTCCTTTTTACCGACAGAACCAGCAGCGCTGGCAAAACTCCATTCGCCACTCTTTGTCCTTCAATGACTGTTTCCTCAAAGTACCCAGGTCGCCGGATAAACCCGGGAAAGGCTCATTTTGGACTCTCCACCCGGACTCCGGGAACATGTTCGAGAACGGCTGCTACCTGAGGAGGCAGAAGCGCTTCAAGTGCGAAAAGAAGATGACAATGAAGGACAGCACCCGCAAGCCGGGAGACGGCGGCTCCTCCAACAGCAGCTCAGAGAGCTGCAACGGCAACGAGTCCCCGCACTCCAACTCCTCCTCCAGCGACCACAAAAGGTCCCTCGCGGATATGAAGACGAGCCAGGCCCTGAGCCCAGAGCACACCGCCGCCTCCCCGGTGTCGCAGGGGCAGCACCTCATGTCTCAGCATCACTCGGTCCTGGCGCACGAAGCCCACCTGAAGCCGGAGCATCACTACTCCTTCAACCACCCCTTCTCCATCAACAACCTCATGTCCTCAGAGCAGCAGCATCACAAAATGGACCTTAAGACTTACGAGCAGGTGATGCACTACTCTGGATATGGCTCCCCCATGGCCGGGGCTCTCTCCATGGGCTCGATGGCGGGTAAAGCCGGTTTGGATTCTGCATCTATACCTGACACGTCTTACTACCAAGGTGTCTATTCCAGGCCGATCATGAACTCCTCATAAACTCTTCACCCCGCCATTCGACGTGGACTTTCTTCCCATTCGATTTGTACATTTGTAAAAAACAAAAACAAAAAAAATATAGACTTTGTTGTACCATATGTATTTCAGATATTTTTGACGTTTCCCTCCGTTTTAGTTGTCGAGTTTGTTAGTATAGCCCTAATTATTTTAAGAAAGGATCTTGATGATAAGTAAAGTAATGATAATAATGTGACAAAATCTGTTTGGCTTCAGGAATGGACTCCAAAGACAAACAACAACTACAACCTGCTGTAAGATAGCTTACATCTGCATAACTGGATTCCTCAATGAATTTAAATGCCTTGCAGGATTTGTCCAATCATTTGTGTAATTCTATTTATGGCTTGTATATGTGTATTCTTGTAGTGACAAGAACAGAATCTATATTAAAGTGTTATTGGTTTTGTTTTCTGAAAATCATGGTGTATTATTATTACTATTATTATTATTATACTTATTATTATTATTATTATTATTGACGTAAAAGAATTGTCCACATTACATTAGCGGTCCTCATAATGAGGTTTGTCGCAGTTTATGTTAACATCAGGGTGCAAAAATATCACACCTACAAAAATGAATAGCCTACTAAATTACAAGTAGGCCAATGATTTTAAAAACATGATTTGTTCAAAAGAGAAACAATACTAAAAACGGAACTATTTTTCGTTGAGATTTCGCTTTGGGTCTTCGCTCAATGCAAATGAGCAACATAAGAGCGTGATATAAGAATTACATTTATTTCTGTTTTTCCAAATTGTGGAATTTATTTCCACCCACGTGCTGTTGTAATGAGTCGTATTCTTTCAGCTGGGGATTAATAGCTTTGCTGGATAAAACCGGGAACAATGCTCTCAATTTGTCTCTCAGGAAATGTAAACAAAACAAATATATGCTCATTAATCCCAAACACAAATGGAGATGCTGATGGGAAAAAAGGTTTATCCAACGCATAAACCTCTTCGCAATATATTTTTGTCAGATTGAATAAAAAAAATACATAAGAAAAGATAACATAAGAAGTTTAGAAAGAAAAAAACAGGTCAAGATGGGTGAATCAATTCAAAACTATGAATATAAATATTGCGTGCAACCCATCCATAAGATGGCATATGCGCAAAGGCTACCTGTAGGCCTACCACTTAATTTCTCAATTTAGGAAATGTTGCCTCTGAAAATATGTGAAATAAAAAAAAATCCAAAATGAATCAGTAGCTTGAATTCCCACACATTCAG
Source organism: Craterocephalus amniculus (assembly GCA_036024015.1). NCBI lineage: Eukaryota > Metazoa > Chordata > Actinopteri > Atheriniformes > Atherinidae > Craterocephalus > Craterocephalus amniculus. The sequence continues at coordinate 29,132 of JAVQJG010216016.1, forward strand.
TGACTCATAGTCAACCTGCTAAACACTACATAGCTGTCAGTCACCCTTGCTGTACATAAACAGTATCTCTCTGTCTCTCACTCTCTCTGTCTCTCTCTCTCTCTTTCTTTCTCTCACACACACTGCAAAGTTTAGATCAGTGAATAAGATTAAGTGCTATTGTCTCATAAAACAGCCTCCTGTGGAGCAGGAGAATAGTTGCTGGAAAAGGGGGCTGATTCGGGAACACAACCGCCTGAATGTGATGCTCTAACTTCTCTCCCCTACAATCTGGGGACCCCATTGTCTACTCCCTATTTTTAAAGTAGTCTGGCCCTCCCCTCTTGTTAGATAAGACAGACTAGTTGTCCACATGAATCTCAACTCCCCTTTCTGCCTGCTTTCCCCCCGCTGAGCTCAAATCCAAGGCCGGAGATGCAGTTTGGGGACATTTGTGCTTTTTTACAGCCAAATGACGCCCTTGTGACTTCCGAACACGTAGGGCCTAAAGTGTGCGTTTATTCTCCAGACCCTCTTTACAGATCGTACTTTAAACAGCGTGATCTGTGAATAAACAAAGCCAGTAAACAATAGAGTGGAGGCTATGCCTGCATATAGGAAGAGTACACACACAAACCAAATTGCACAAGTGTAAACTTTAAATAGGATGCCGCAGCTCTGCAAATTTACACAGACATTAAATTTCGTTCTATTCATTTTAGACATATAATGCTAAGCTGATTTTTTTATAGCACACTGATCGATATCTCTGTAAAATAATCTTTTTTTTTAACTAGCGGGGCAGTGAAATCTTTGCTTTGTGCTAAAGTCAACAGTGACAGAGTTTGAGCTCAAATAAATGCTGTGATGTCTGAAGCCCTTTGCAGAAGGCAGAAGGCGAGCTTCTACAAAGGGCTCCTGTGTGGCTTGCCAACAACATGCACCGGCTATTTTGCACAGGTATGAAGCTTTTTATTTCCATATAACACAGTTTCTCTTTAGCTTGGGCTTTTCAATTTTGAGGGCGACAAAATTTGATGGTGATTCATGCAAGAGGGGGGGATGCAGAGGTCGATTTCCTAAAATCATGGGATAGAAGACGTATTGGATTTTGAGACAGGGTGGTGCAAAGCTGAGGGGATCTGTAGGTTGTGTTTGATAGAGGCTGCTTTCAGTTTCCGTGTTGCTTGGAGAGATGCTCCTGCACTGAAAAAAAACCCTCACGATGGGATGTTTAAATGTATTTATTAACAAAACAGTTTAAAGAGAATAAATAGGTCGACATTTTTTCACTTCCATTGCTCCTCATTCAGCGTTATTTTGGAAAACATAAGTTTGTTTTAAAATGGAAAAGATGCGTGACCAGCGGAACTCTGCTCTTGCAAATAAAAATATGATACGAATTGCTCTCCCTATTACTTTCTATAGGAATTTTTTTGCAGAGTGAGGTTGATAAATACCATGTTGCTGTGCAGATTTAGCAAAACCGAGCGTTTATGCCTTTTACTGAACAGTGTATAATAATAACAGTATGCCTACCTCTATAAATCAATTTAGTTTTTTTCTTGACCAATTTGAACAGTATTCAAGTTTTATTTATTAGGCAGGCCTAAAAGCACTCATACATAAAGAAAAATAAATAACCGCCCTTTACAATTAAAAAAAAGATATTCATAAAAATACAATACAATAATAATAATAATAATAATAATATAATTAATATTAATATATTCAAGGGGACCCGAGTCCTAAATAATAAGTGGATTGAGAGCCCCTTAATATATGTTTCTCTTCCCGATCCTTTGAAGGTAGGATAACGCCACTCAAGCCTCCTCTTGCGCACTCTGGACTGGAATGGCCTTTTGGATCTTTGCCGGTTCAAAGGTAACTAGCCAATCTTGTTGTGTCGGACAAAAGTGCACTGAGGCTACAACATTCACCTTCTCCGTCTCTCTACTTAAAAAAGGTTCTTTTCCCACATACCCCTGCAGCTTCTTGCTGGCCGGCGCACATCTGTTGTTATAGCAACAGAATAAGCCCCCACCTCCTTTGCCCGTTAACCTAATTTCTCTGCATTTCTTGCAGTCCTATTTGCATACATCTTGATCGGAGCCTGAAAGTATGGACGCGTCGACGAGTTTGACTCCGGCTGCAGAACGTCCACGACAAAATAAATAGATAAATAAATAAATAAATAGAATTAAACAAAAATTTAATAAATAAAATCCAAATGTCAATAAATTCAATGGCCTATAACCAATAAAAATAGCCTAATTACACGTAGGCCGAGATGGCATATGAAACCACAAAGAGAATTCTCCGGTAGGTCTATATAGTCATATTGCAACAAGAGACGATTTGCCTTTTATTCTATTATTCCTTTTGAAGACGCGTCTGATTGAGTTGAGACACCGAGTGAGACATTTTAAAGTCTAGGCGAGTTTGGGCCTCTGTTTCAATGGGTGAGTCAGTATGCCTACCCTATAAGCCATGCGCGCATCCACCCATGGGCGTCAGCTCAGTAAACTATAGCGCATTCATGGTGCTACTGTTCTTGAAATAAGTTAGGCTATACGATCTTATATGACAAAAACATTGAAAACAAAGTTAGTTTGATAACTTTGCTGTGGATTGCCATCAGCGGATAAGCCTGTGAAGCAACATGTGTGTGCATGCAATAGGTCTACAATAAACAAGGAAAAAACACTTGTATTCTAAGTGTTTTATGTATTAAATCAGGTGTAGCATTTCTTCAGCGGGTCGTATGGCGTTATGGACACAGCAGGCTATGCCGCACCTATGCACTGCGCTGCAGCCCGCAGACTGGAACACCCAAGTAGAGCTGTCTCCATGGTGACGGCGGGACACCGGTCCAACAAGCTGTAATTCTGTCTCAGCCTTTTGCAGGGGAGGGACCGTCCACACTAGCCTGACTTAACTCCTCTTTCACCAGAAATACTCCTAATCCTATATCTTAGCAAGGCAAACTGTCATCCTTCAGTATATTAAAGGGACCACAAAGTCAGAACTCAGAGCCACCCATGGTTTCTCAGCAGGGGGCCCATTCCGGTGTGACTCTTCGCCGGCCCGTCCGTCCATTCACCACATCTCCAATTTCTCCGCACTGATCAATAAAAAAAGCCTATTTTTTTATCTTTTGATTTTCCACTGTTATTATTATTTTATAAACTGTAAAGCTACATAAACGATTTAAATTGTAAATTGAGCATTTAATGATAAATAGGCCTATTCAAAATTACAATTGGATGTAGATGTGAGAAATAAATAAACATTTCACCGCTGACTTTTATATTCTATTCTTGGAGATAAATTACATGAAGGATAAACGAAAAAAATTACTTTATACATATATATAAACATATGTTTATGTGATTAAAATGTTTAAAGAAATAGTGTGACATAATAACAAAAATTACAAAATAAGCTGAACGGTAAAGTATGCAAATGCATTTTTTTTCAATTTTGTAATATCATAGGAAAAAAAATGATCCTAAAACACACATAAACATACATGTTTATGACTCAGTATTACAGAGCAGTACAGCTACTAATTACAGCCACAAAGGAATGAAAAATAAAAATATGTAAAAAGGCACAGTAGCTTACAAATATACTGCAAGATGAATTCTAGTTGTATAAACTCACTGTATGATTTTGGGTTCTGCGGGCCTATTTTGAAAATGATTAATATTTATCTTCAAATTTACTTTAAATCCAAATTCAGTTATTTAATTTAAATTCAGTGTGCTCTTAATCATGTTATAATTTCAATAGATGAAGTTTATATGGTTTTGATGCAAGTCAAGTCTAAATCTACCAGAAAAAAGAGGGATTAATTGGCTGTTATTCCCTATACATAAAAATAGTATCCACATTTTTAAAATAAAATAAAATTGAATTTAACAGGCTATAATTTAAAATGTCTGCATTTGCTAATCTTTTTTAAATGCATGCCAAAGTCTATTAGCAGTTTTTTGTTATGTTATGTTGATATCTGATACTCCAATCAAAAGCAAAAAATAGACTTTACTTCTGTTCATGACCTGAATATCCTCGTAAAGTATAATCAAGGATTTAGAGATGTGTACCTTAGACAAGCATCTCCGTCTGAAATTTGTTTTATTCTTCCGTGCGGCTTTGATCTATTTCTTTTGCTACAATCATGTGTTTTTTAAAATAAATTTAGCACTGAGTTCTTATCAAGATGTTTAATAGTTTTGTACATTACTGACAGGATTATTTTAAAAAAATGTTTTGAAATAAATGTCCTTCTTTTGATACGTTCTGATGATGATGATGATGAAAGGGAAGAGGTAAATCTATGTGAGAGACCACCGGAGAGAAAAAGAGAGAGCGCTTGGGTGGATGGACAGGGTGAGAATGCGGATGCTAACTGTGATGTGTCTGCACTTTTCTGACACGACTCTGTGACATTCCAGTGCAGGACTCCTTCATGTCCTGAGAGAGAAAGAGAGGGAGAAAGAAAGATCCATCAACAATGCCCATTGAGTACTGTGAGGCAACAGCTGGTGGGACATGCAGTGACCTAAAGGCAATCTATTCAGGACTGGACGGGGTGCCTCTCACAACCCCGCTGCTTTTATACGGCTGGAAGTGGATGGATGGTCAGTGTTTATCCTCATCATGCAAATGGAAGAGAAACAGTCCCCACCTTACCGATCCAGTTGGGAACCACGGAATATCAATGGTGGTGAACTTAATGTAAACTTTTGAGGGGAAGAGTTCCCTCTTGTGTTAGTGTGAAGGAGATAAAATTGAATCACCGTCAAAGCTTTTGTCTCACAAGAGCAGTGAGGTGAGGCTCAACCCCACACTTCAAGAGGAGATTTTGTTCTCAAGGAAAATAAAGTATACAGAAAAGAAAAAAACTAAACAAAACAAGAATGACTTCCGCAACAGATAATAGAAGTGTGATCAGCCAAGCAGAAAAATGCCATATTTGATGGAAATAAGGAATGATCAAAATGTGAAGTTTGCCATAGGTACGGGTCTACCGATTGAATGATTTGTGTTTATGCATGGGCTCATGCTTCTAGCCTCTCTTTGACGATTCCACAGGCATTTCCCTGTGGGCCTCATGCCTGTCTCTGAGATCAAACCTTGCTGGCGAAGCCACCATAAAACGATATGTCAGTCAGGAGTGGTAAAGGGATGCCTGCTTGACTGTGATTGATCTGCCACGGTTTCTTTATTCCCCTTGAGACTCAATACTTCCAGGTTTTAGATTCAGCTCCCACCACTGCTGATGAATAGCACCATGTACGGAGCCACATTACCCCCATTTTCAGTGCCATTTCCACCCATTGTGACACATTCAGCTGCACATGGTCACAACAAGGAAGCCAACATGCTTCTTTATCTCCTCACTTCCCCCTCAGCTCCAGTTCCAGGAAGTGAAAGCAGAGCTTTGCCAGCCAATCACAGCGAAGGACACCCAACTCATTAAAAGTTAATGAAACCTATAAACGTGGTGCGCCAGCGATTCATTTAAACCCCCAATCCAATCTCCTCTCCCAGCAAAGGCAAACAAGCCTGTGTGCCCCCAGTGCTGTCCTCGGAATAACAAACTATGGAATATTTTGTCCTGCATATGTTCTCCTATGCAGACATGTACACACTGATAGGATATCTTACAATGGGACTTGTCCAATTTAGAAAATGCCATGGTGGTGTTCTGCTGGGGTAAATTCTGTAATCTGTGTTGGAGCTGAATTTAATGCCTTCGCCTTACACCGCACTGCTTGTCAGGAATGGCTGCGATAGATATGCCATTTCAACATTCATGAGAATCACTGACATTCAAATAATGGGCTCATCTTAATACCATACATGAGTGAGAGCCAAACCAGTGTGAAAAAGCTGTTTATACTTCCTCCTGTTCCTCCAGGGGTCTACAACTATGCAGATAGACGAGGCCAAATCAGAGTGTGAGCCTTTTTTCTTCAGATAAACCAATCTCTCTTGGTTGAACAAGGTCTATCCATTTCACAGAACCCTCATCTAACAGCAGGGCAGCTCTCAATTTGATAACAAGCCCTCAAAAGCAATAGAGTTCCACTTTACGCGTGTTGAAATCTTAAGAGTGGAACAACATTCACCCTTGTCTTTTAGAGCTTTCAACACAGCTTCAGCGCCTTATAAAGCTCCCTTTGGGACATTCAAATTAAATTCCCTCCATGTATAGTTTCACTGTCAGCCCTCTAATGAAATCCCATACCCTGACGTGAATCAAATTAATCCCCAATTTAATCCCATATAAATGGCTGTGTTATTTATAATGGAAGACGGATGCTCAGTTGAATATTTGTGGAACGCTGGAAGGTGTCTATAGGGCGACTGAGCAGATTATAGTGAAGGATGAGGCCTGTGTGTTTTCTCCACTGCAGAGTGGTCCCCTGATACACACTATTTAACCCTCGACTGCTTGACGCTGACAGAAACATCATAGAGTTTGTCACCTAATATCCGTTCAGATTAAGGAGTCGACTGGCAGATTTATTGCTCTGAGGTGGGACCCTCTTATTTAGAAGTGGCCAGTGGATGAATTTAGCATGAAAGCTCAACTATTGTCAAAATAAACTTGCTGTGAGTTCAGACTTGTTACAACCATCCATTTTTGAGGTTATGAGGCAGTTGCATTTGTGTGTTAGGCAAATTTTGCCTTGACTTCCCTCTTTATATGCAAATCTTTAACATAAAGAGAAGTTGTATATTTCTAGAAAAATCTCTATGCCAGCATGTAGATGATGAATTTGTATTTCCCTGACAGTAAAAAGAGATTGATGGGTTTGTTGAAAGGCCTATTGAAACAAGCAGCATAACATGATGCAGCACTGTCAAATGATACAAATGTTTTTTGGATGCAAATCTGATGGTTCACTACGCTACCTCTTTTAGAAAAGGTGGTGGCTTTAGGTTTTGTCAATGATGGGTGACTCTACTGTAACTATCTAACAGTCCATCTCAGTTCTGGTCCACATGGAACCAAAATATTCCTAGATATCTGCAGGGTGATGTTTATTAAAGCTGGAAAATAATAGAAAAGAGTCGGCAGTGTAGGAATTGTTTATTAAAATTCATTTGTGTAAGAAGTCAGAAGTTTTCAGCAGGACCGAATGTGTGATTCGGTCCTGAAGTTTACAAGAAAAAAAAAGGTCTTTAAGCTCTTCCTACGTGGAGCCCGTGACAAAGTCTCTCTGTTTTTAAAGTGAATGAAATAAATGAATAATGAATGAAAAAGAAAAAATGAGTTATTGGAATATAGAAAAAAAAGGGTTTATGGCATGTGCTTTATTTCAGTTGAAATAAAATCTGCTGGACTCAGGCCTGGGAATTTGTGGAACAGATTCTTATTTGGTTCCTAATTTTTAGTTTAGCAGAAGTAGACATGATAAAGATTCATTGTAGTGAAATTTAGGAAACAGCTTTCATTCATAGCACATTGGTTACTCAATTTGGCCATACAGATATGGAGCAGTAATTGTTTGAACTCAAAGATTATTTTGAAAATGATCATTTACAATAATAAAGGTAATTTGCCTTTTTCAAATCATGCAATAGTTACTAAATGGGGCTGGGCTGAATAAATGGGTTGGAAGCTTAGGTATGAGTTTTTCACATCCAAATGTATGAAAAACTACTTCCTGAGTAATCAGTGACATGGGATGGATATATGAATGACAGACGGGAGCGAAAGTCAGGTTGGCAATTTAGGGGACAGTTTGGAGCCTTTAAAGCTTGGTCCACCAAATGTCTGAACATCTACGGTTTATTGAGGCATCTGTAAGCATACTCATTTTGTTGCCAAGCTTGGCTCGTGCACCTACCATCATGGAAAGGAAGGCAACACAACACACACACAAAAGTTTGCTGTTTGCTCTCATTTCCCCAAATCCTTGACAGCCGTGCTATACCTCATCACTATTCACACCATTGTGCTGTCACAACAACTAAACACATCATTTGTGTTGCTGAAAGTCATCCTGTATGTATCCAATACCAAATGTTTGTCGACTCAGAAAGGAGATGGTGGGGGTGCTGCATAATTTGCTAGGAAACATTTTACCGAACATTTGGTGATAAAAACGCCAGCGTCGGCCCCAAGGCTTAAAGCAATTAATTCAGGATCCTGACATAAACTCTCCAATCCTTTGACAGCTTGGAGCTGAAATAAAAATGCTAGTTCTCCTGGGAACGGCAGGAGATAGCTGGCTCTTTTCTGGACTGTTTGCTCACTGGCCCTGAGAGCAATCTTCCCCAGTCAGAATGAAATGCAAGGACACAAACAATGTACCGGCGAGAGAATGGGAGATGGGGAATGAACAGTTTGGACTATTTGCTCAGCAGAAGGGCAGCCACAATGGCCGGCCCATGGCTTTCCCATGCATCAAGCCTCTTAGTCGTAGGCCTCCCTTTGTTGCCTGGTTTCTTCTTCCCTGGCCAGATAAGAGCCCAGCTGCCCTATACTTTTAATGCCCATTGTATGCCATACTGTATGGTCATTTATCTGCGCACATTCGCCCTGCCATGACGCCGCTGTCTAATTGAATGGGTTATCGTGCGTGTATCTCCGTTCACCTTAGCATGTGTACTCGTTTAGGGGTTGAATTGCTCTCACTTTGCCATAAAAGGCAGGGCTGTGGCTGGGGAGGGGGATAACGGGTGACCCCTCTCTTCGTCTTAGAGAGGGAAGCACAAGTCAAGAACTGAGGGTGATAATGATGCAAACCCAAGACTGAATTTTAACTTCAGAGCAGTTGAATCGGTTTTACTAATAAAAAAAAGTTGGTACATTTATATGGAACGCAGTTATTTTTATAGAACTGGACAAAGATGTGTTTTTCTAGCCAAGGACAGAAAGCTGAAGAGTGTTCTTCAGGGATAAATGAGATGTGGCGTTTTGTGACCTGATGGCAACTCCAACCTGAGGAGAGGGCAAACACAAGTGTAGTGGCTCTGGCTGAGAGAAGGATCCATGTTGTGCTCTTTTGTTTTGCTGTGTTGGTTTGTGTTTGCATTTACATTGACCTGTTCTTCCCTGAATGTGGATTCACACTCAATGCTGTCTGCATGACAGGAAATGGAAGCAGAAGGCTTCCCCGCTGTAGTCTGTCGGGGAAGAAAACAACAAAACAAACCAACATACAAACGAAAAAAAAAAGAAAAAAAAAAGCAGGATAGAAAGATGCACGGGAGGATCAATTCACATAAGATGAAGGAGTGTATTCATGCATGTGAGCAGACACTTGCCAAAATACAAACACACACAGAAGCCCATCCCCCTTTGTAAAGGTTGTGGTGTCAGGACCCCCTGGGTGGTCAGACTGAAGATGATTTAAACACAATATGATGTTGTGAAGCTCCCCGCTGAAGAAAGATGTTCACCGGTTGTTTTTACTGTCACATCTGTGTAAAACACAGATCATTTTATATGCTTTTCCATAATGGCCGCATTGTATTTGAAAGTGATGAAGTGGTTACAAAAGGTTTTTACACTCGCAGACACTGCATTAAAAACTGTTCTTTTTTCACCAGAGAGAAAACACAACCCATGATGACTCCACAATGGTTTATTCTAATGGCTAAGCTCTTAATCTATCAGATCAGATTTCAAAGTGCTAGTTGCTGTGCCAAGACAGGCCCCAGGAAGGAAAGCCCTTTTGTTTGGGGCAGAAATTTTAAATTTAAGACCAGCCTTTATACACAGGGACCTTAATAAAGAAAAAAAAAAAACGAAAGAAAGAAAGAAAGAGTGAAAGAAAGAAAGAGAAAGAAAAAAGAAAGAGAGAAAGAAAAGGGATGACCTGTTACGGAAGCAACACGCTAAGAGCAACATCATTAAGAAACAGTAAGTACTTGTTTTCACATCCACCTTTGGTGCACCAACAGCGCTTTGCCAGCATGTCAGACCTCAGGTATGGCAAGATAAATAGCTGTCTTATATGTGGTTGTGAGAGCCAGGCTCCTTGTGGGGTGGTGCTCTCAGCTTCACGCTCCAGCAACACTGAAATAAAGCTCTGTTCGAGGCATTTCAACACTGCTTAAGGTTGTCCGTTGCTGTGTAATTTATGAGTTGAGAGGACTTCATTTCTTAAGTTAACTACGACCTACAATCTTCCAGCATTCATGGGTGGAGAAAAAAGCTGTGGTGTGACTCATAGGAAACTTACAACACTCCTCCAATTAAGTTAAACAGTGAAGGTCTGAAGGATGCCTTTAGATTTCTGGTGTGTGGTTCAGTTGCTAAACCTGAAGGTGATATGACTTTAAGTGTTGGATGTCCAGACACTTTTACAGGTTAGGAGTTTTGTCACCTGCAGGTTAGTATAGAGCTGGAAGGATAAGGTTAGAGCCATTCACTTCCATTCCTGGAGCTCTCTGTGGGTGGTCACATGGGCTGACATGCAGAGAGACAGACAGGGCATTTAGTTGTTACTGCATCTTTGTCTTTTGTTTCTTTCTTTTTTTTTAAAAAAAAGAAAAAAGCATAAGCAACAATATAAAAAAGTGTAATATTTCCTTTTGATGTCTAGGCAGTTCAGACAAAAATACTCAAGCATGCATGGGTTTGCTTTAAAAAAAAGGGGGAAAATGCAATTATTCTGACCTTTTTTCTTTGTAAAAATACTATTACACCATCCCAAAATATTATCATTATCACCCATAATCCCCTCTGACATGAAATCTTTATTTATTTATACAAACAAAGAAAAAAGCACACCCTCTCAAAAGAAAGCAATCAATAACACAACCCGAGTGCCTTGGCTCAAAGCTCATATTTTCTTTAATAAATATCAGAGTAAAAAATTGGTACTTTTGTATTCTAAAAATGTTTACATGTAAATAACAGAAAATTACAGCCATTTAAAAATTGATTATAATTTTTAGCACATTTTGTATCTGGGTTTTGTTTCAACAAATGAATATATTCAAATACCGCAGAAAACAACACATTAATCATTGCATTGTGCATAGCAAAATTCACTATCCACGTTATATAACATATTTGTATTATCATCATTTGTAAAAAGCGAATGAAAATGAATTTAATTGATAAAAAATAAGTCACTAAATAGGCTAAATAGAAATAAAAACAAAAAGATTTAATCATTTAGACTTTAAATTGTTAATTAAGAATTCTATTGAGGAATGAACAAAATATAGATTTAAAAAAACTGCATTTCCTCTTTAACCTTAAAGAAAACTTGAAGAGAAAAAAGAGTCAATCTTTGTGTCAGTATATTACATAAAATTCTAAAGACTACTAGGTTAAAAATTAACCTGATGTAGGGATATACAGCAATGATGCAATTCTGGGTAGCTGGTTGTTGTGACCCAGTGTCAATGTTATTTATACATTATTGTTGTATTATTGCATTAAAGCTATGTTTACTGATATATCTTTCTGAAACGTACTGCAGTGTCAATTATAACTCACTGTATTTTAGAATAATTTTCAAACATTATTCAAAATAAACAATTTCATAATACATTGCTTTAATGTGAACAAATAGTTCACAAGAAATATTAAAACACATCAATGTGCTCTCCAAAATCAATATCTGATGATATGCAATTATTTGAACTTTTTGTGTTATTACATAAAAAATACCTACTAAAAAACAAAAACAACAAACAGGTGCTTTTTTTGCTACTACTGATGACTATAATTTCAGGAATATTTCCAGATACCTTGTCTAAAATCACAGCTTGTTCTGTTGCATTCTTTGGGATTGGCTTCATATTATTTCTGCCGAAAATGTAATTCATGAGCTTCTCAACCAGATCTGCTATACCATTCACATTACTACTCTGCAAGTGTGCGAATGTCAACACCCTGTAAACACCTTTGACACACATGTTTGAATGCGACGGGCGAGCTAACTAAACATTCCTGGGTGTTCCCTGTAAAGGTTTACCACTCACCCACCAGACTGCGCTGACCCATCTCCCACGCTCAACGCTGCATCCGAGCAAAAAGCATTGAGAGCACATTTTTTTCTCTTGAATTTTCCCTAATTTATCCACTGCATACTGCACACAATAAAACAGCATTTTAAATGTCCTAAAACAGCACTTACAGCTCTTTATAATTCGATAACAACAGTCCGCTTTCCTTCTATGAATGCTTTAAAATCGAAAGGAACAATGCTCTATAAGGATTTGGGAATTTGGGAGTATAATTCCAGCCCTGTGCTTATCTGCACACCCAGACTATTTGAGTGTTTTGAGATGCGGGCTCCCTGAGGACGGATCGAAGGCGTCCTAGAAGAACTGCACATCAAATAAATAGGAGGATGGGATTTATATGGAGGCTGTGTCTCTGTCAAACAGGGCTCAGCTGACTGAAGTGATCCCCACGGCCCGAGTGGAGGAGAAGAGGGAGAGAAAGCCTTGGAGGGAAGAAGGATAGCTTTGGAGGATACACGCAGATGCACTCACGCACACAAGCACACTCCAAAAACTCACACAATGTCCCTCTCAGTCCTGGGTTGTGACCGGCCCATGGCATTGCCCAGGTATGTCAACTATGTTTGCCAAGCCATCTATCACCCATGCACCTTCCCTCTAGAAACAGGAACTTTTGTTTGAAACATGCACTTGTTAAGCCCATCCTTTGACTCCACTCACCCTAATTCATTTCCCTTTAGCAGAGGCAGAGGATTTATTAGTACTTATGTTTTTTTTCCTTTATTTTCCACTTGCTGTACTGTAGGTTTCACAGTGCAAATGTGCTGTTAGGAACATAGAGTTGCTGAGAGTGTGAGCTACAGTACAGTTCAGTTCAGGGTAGCGACATCAGCGGCTCTTATCACCGGTGACCAGGGTTAGCAAATAAACACACTGTGGTGAAGTCAAGCTGCATGGAAGGAAGGGGGAGATTTATGGCTGCATGACGCTCACATGATTCAGGAAATGTTTTTATATTTTGGTTGTCTCTGCATCATGTTGATGAAAATATTAAATGCTAGAAAACTGTTTATTAGGATTACATTATATATCATTCTAAATCTGTGAGTGGGAAGCACATGAAAAACTGGCATAGTTTATGTTGACAGGGGACCTTTCCATCAAAGATAATAAGGGGTACTTTACTGAGTTATTTTGCTGTTGCTGGCCAGCTTGGGGCATATTGTCTGAGAGTCATGAGAACAGACAATAAATATCTCAAAGCAAGCTTACGTGTGGGCTGGTATGTTTGGTGAAGCACATAAGTTGGTAAGTTGGAGCCTTACTTCATTCCCCGAAGCACAATCGTCATTTATCTTTTGACTTCTCCTCAGTTTGAGCGAGCAGATATCACTAAAAGTGCCACGTTAATGATTGACTCTCGGCACACTAAGCATCCTGCATTGAGTGGCCACTTTGCCTCCACTTGTGCTGCATTTTCAGCCGTAAATGTTTGTGGTCCCACTATCCTCTCCAAGTCCCATACAGTATTATTAGCACTGTGGGGGGAAGGTTAGGGTGGGGTCGAGACAAACTTTCAATAAAGAACCATTGGCATGCTGAGGTAAATGAATGATAAGAGTTTGAGTCTGACCCTTTTAGTGCTTTATATCAATGTGCCTGTGCAAACCTAATCTCTCTCTCTAGATAAATTTGGCCCTGCTTTGTGAAAGCAAGATCAAGCATTTGTATTTCCCTCCCTTATTCTAAAGCCTACGTTGACAGGCGTGAAATGAGTCCAGGACTTTTCATTAACAGTTCAAGGTGGAGAGCAAACTGAGATTAGGGACTGTTAATTAATTGTGGGGTTAGTAAAATGGCCTTCAATCCCAGAGACTTGCTCCATTTATTGCCATCCTGCCAATCAGTGACAATGCTGCAGTCATGAATCTATGTCAGATTTTCTGCTTAAACCAAACACTGAACTCAAGAGAACTTGGCACCTCATTTTCAAACTATCCTTCTACACCACAATCATAATTTAAAGTGAAATAACAACAAAGTTCATGCATTGTGATGCAAAATTAATCTGTTTTCTCTGTATCCTCTGCAGATGAACATGGCTTTCCATGTGGACACTTCCACCGCTGTTCACTTTCATCGCCCTGCATCATGCGACCTGAAAGCTCTCTCCTGTCGATGTACTTGGCTATATCTGCGTCTGACCTGTCTGCCATATGTAATATCAAAGCCTCTGTCAGCGTGGAGCTGAATGGGAACAAAAGAGAGGCCTCCATTAATGATTAACTGTTCTAAAAGCCCCGGCTTTTGTATTCCCATGGTGCCCGGGCTATCTGGCCACCATGTGACATGCTCACAGCATTTTTCGAGCAGATTGGGGGAAAGCTAGTGAGCAAACACAGGTGCTTTGGAGCAGCGTTGCCGACGCTGTCAGGGACAACCACAAACAAGAGCAGCTATGCCTGGCTAAATGAATCCACCCCTCCCATCACCACCACCACCACCACCACCACCACCACCCCCCACTCTGTCACCAACTAACTTGTTTGCTAGCTCCCTATAGCTTTCTCCCTGTAAAGCCTTCCTTCTGGATAGTCGCCGTAACCCCCCCTCGCCTTCCCGCACAAGTGCAATGTCCACTGCAGCCATGCCCCACAACTTCTCACACCCTCCAAAGAAACAAACAAATAAAAGTGAAGACGGCCGTCCACTTCTTTGAGGTGACGCCATTTGCTGTGGTCATGACTAGTGGCAGAGCAAACAAATTAATGGTGTCCGAGTTTTCACTTTCCAAACCAAACTAAATGTCTTTTAGTTCAAGTGGGGCAATTCTACTGACCCTGGTGTCAAATGCTGCATAAGGGTTGCACGCTCTTGCACTTGAAATGTTGAGAGGAGGCCATAAGAAATTTAACAGGAGTTGTGCATTAGTCTGTATGAGCCTTATAAGTCAAAATGGCAAAGAAATTGTTGATTAATTAGAATTTTTTTTTTGTTTATTGTTGGTTTTAAGTATTTTGGCAGCAAACTATAGGAAGAGGCACTTAACCTTTTCAGCAGAGTGATGGTGAGCGCTGTGTCGTTCAACTTTGATAAGACAATCAGATGATAGAATGGTGTTATCTTAACATGGCTTTCCGGCAGGGAGACAAACGAACAGTGTGTGATAACAGGAACAAAAGCGTCACTCTTATTGGCTGGTTCCTCCAAAGAAAGGAAAATTTATCAGTGGAAAATTCACAATATGCACTGTTTATTTCATTTTCAATTTTCTACTTAAGCCAGTCCACAGGAACAGCTTTTTTTCCACCTTCATCTCTCAAATATTTATATTGTCTCGTGCTCGCATTTTGGTTCGACAATCTGCAATTACCTGAGCCTATAAAGCAGTTATCACTGGAAAGATGATAAAAATGTTTCAAAACAAACAAATTAAATCAACAGGAGAGGAAATTAAGTTGTAAAAGTGAGAGATGCAGATACAGAAAAAGAGGCAGACAGCCAGGGAGGGGAAAAAATAGAATAAGATAAAATGTCAGTTCTGGTACCTATATTTGAGAAATGAAGGGGTGATTATAGGAATAAGGTTAAAAGTAGTTTTCCTATGGCTGATAAGTGAAACATTCCTCCTGTCTGGATTTTTCTGACTTTTGCAGCCCAATTCTCAGAGTCGGAGGGGAATATGTATACTCAAGGATTCACTCAAGGCTTTGTTTGCTTTATTCTCCCAAAAATGATTGGAAAAAATATTGGTGTCCTAGCATGAAATATTATTACTTTGTAAGAACAAAAAGACAAAAGAAATCCTTGAAATGGGTTAAAAAAAAGAATGAATAAAAAGTATTTTTAAATGATTAAGTGTTGTGTGTTATTTTTCACGAGTTTTTGTTAATTTCAACTGTTATTTGAAGAATATTTCTCTTTCCTTAAAATAAGCATATTTTAAAGTCCAATTCTTCCACCTTAAACCACCCTTCTTCAAACTATCAGAAAGGCTTTAAAATGGACAGCTCATCCCATCTCTGCCTTGGTCCTGGTTCCCTGCAGGGATTTACCTTCCGCTGGGCCGTGAGCTGAGTCTGATCAGAGGAGTTACAAATCCTCACTTTTCGGAGACTTACTGTAATTCACAGGCTTGTAGGCCACAGTAAAGTGTGGGGGCCCAGCATCTCGAGAGGGATTTGAGACAACATCTTTGTTGCCTCTTCATTGTATAATGCTGAAAGTCGCCCAGCTCCATTGTCTGACCAGACTCCGCTCAGACCTCAGCTCAGTCAAAGAAAAGTTTTCCAGTAATGAGGTAAGACATGAAAGCTGCCTGAACACAGCAACATGTTGAAAGGACTCGTTTGATCTTGCCAGGCACAATAGTAAAAATTGAAAAGAGCAAAGTGTGCTTTAAACAGCAATGCACTGCATTAACCCCTTGTCTTTTGACAAGTCCACACCTAGCAAGATGTAATGTTCCATTCTGTTGAAAATGTAGTTCATGAGTAATGGCCCCCTTGTGGGGTGGGGACCTTTGTCCTAATTCTACCTGCTGCCTTTATAGATTGCTCAAGAAACAGATGGAGTTGGCCCTTTTTCAAAGCTTTCTCTCACAGGAACCCACTTCTTATGTCTTCTTTCAGGCGACAACTTGTATCATTCATTTATTTCTATGTAGAAAAAAAAATCTTAGTGCTGATTTGATAAATGTAAAGGCCTATAAAGTAGCATCATGTGAAAAGCAAGAATTGAGAATTAATGCAAGAGATTATAAACAACGGTACTCCCCAAATGCCTGTCTTCTGAACGCAAAAAAAAGTTAATGGTAGTGTGGGGCTGACAGATTACCCTGCAGCCAGCCATGGCAGTCACGGGTCAGTGCAGGCCGTCTCTGTCCCTAGACTCTGTTAACTAAGTGGGCCGGCACTATCTCTGTCCATCCGCCTGCCAGTTTGTTGACTTCTCAAAGAATGCAAATAAAACACATCTCCTTCAATTTTGAGGTGCTGTTCTATTCCAGATGCTTCCACTCGTACATCTAGCTTCTTTGTCTTCAATGGATGGCATCGAGATTTTTTTTAATATCAAGTTTAAATTAATTTTCTGCTTATTTTACAGCTCATTTAAAGCTTTAATGAAACAATATGATTTAACCCTTATGTGATTTGATTAAACAAAATAAAATACTGCAACAATCTCAGCCTTAAAAATCTCCTAATCCCACCTATAAATAATCTATCGATAGTTTTTCAGCGTGTATTTTCCACCTGGAGTTATATGATGATGTTAACCCACTCAGGTAATGGAGCGTCTCTGAACAAAATCTGCTTAGGGGGGAGACCTCTGTCTGACCATCGTCATGCCTGAACTGCAGTCAATGACAGACACAGAGACTGATGCCTCTCTTAAAAAAAAAAAAAGCAAAAAAACACGTCAACCTAGCTGCCAGAAACCTCTCACGGCTGTTCCAATAAACCTCTATTCACTGAAATGTCTCCCTGCTTCTTTTATGAATACAGCCTGTGCCCCTTGTGTTCAATTACCTGAGTCAATATGGATGTATTGAACCCCAACATATGAGTCAAATCATAAAGTGTATATAGAAGAGCAGGGTTGTTATGGCCGTCTCAGATGGGCAGTGAAAATTAAACAGGTGATTTGCAGCCCAGGAAGTAAACAAACTGGTAATATATGAGGGTGATAATGGAAAAAAACCAGCATATGAGCAGTTGTCTTAGTTTGACTAAATGTATTGATCTACTTCACATTATTGTTTCGCGTAAATTTAATTTTAGTGATAAAAAAGTGTACATGCTAAATTAAAGCCTGTGTGAAAGGGTTCATATGAGACCATGTGTGCATTGCGTGCATGAGACAGCTGCCTCTTTTTTGCAACACACACACGCACACACACACAGACATACACAGCCAGACACACTCAGGTAGCAGCTGGGCAGGCTCACCTGTCATATTAATAAAACTAGACAATCCCTTCCATCAGCGGCGAAGCAGTAGCAGCAGAAGCCAAAACAGAGGGAGCCACAGAACAAAAGAAGAGAAGCGCAGAGTTGTGAGGGAGAAAACGAGCAGGATGAGAGGAGGAGTCAGTGACACTTTCTATGAAAAATAATGTAGACAGCTATAGCATTAAAAGATCCAGTGTAAGACCTGACGACGCCTTATAGTGATTGTGAAAGATATATCTTTAAACATACACACGTTTTGTTCATGTTTGTAAAGAACAGTATAGGCTCCTTTTAAATTTCTTGAAAAAGAGTCTGATTATCAGGGCCCCTCTAGATTATAACAAAAATATAGCAAATCAATTTCATTTATCAGGCACTTTTCATACACAATTAGCTTAAAGAGTTTCATTTAAAAACGTTCTCATGTTAAAAAGACTCTAAAAAAACAATTTAAACATTTACTCTCATTCTCTCTCGCTCATGAATACACACACACCCACAAATCCGAAACTTCCTACTTTTGACTTAATACAAATATAAGGAAATTATCTGTATTGATGCTGCTGTGTAGCTGTTGACGATATATTCACAGGGATCGTCCACACCCACCACTACCACAGAGGCCACCACAGGAACAGCCCAGCATGCAGGCAGGATGGGGTCAACCCTTCAACTACAGGGCTGCAGCACACGACTCTCCTACCACCCAGACGTGGCTGATCCACATGGCAGCTACCTTGTTGCCCAAGTGGGTAAAGCGCCAGGTATTGAGGATCCCCAAGACGAAAAGACCAAGCTTAAAAATGCTAAAAGTAGAAAGTCAAATAAACCTAAGAATGATCAAAACAAATATGAGCTACAATATAAAAAGTATGAAAATATTGGTAAAAGATTTAATGGAAACAATGTGCCTTAGTAAAAGGAAACAATAAGGGAAGAACAGAAACATTTAGAAATTTGTCTTAAATAAATTTTAGATGATTATGTAGAATTAACAAATGAATGTATAAATAAATAAACAAATTAATAAATGAATAAAATATATTAGACTATGCAATATGTAACAATAATAATAATGTTAACAATAATAATTAATTAATAACAGATGAGGGCTGTACTGGAATAAGGCCTATCCATAAATTTTAGTTCTCAGTTTTAGTAAAAATTAAAAAGGCTGATAACGGAGGATATCAGGATTCGGGAGGGTTCACCACTTAAAAGCAGGTCATATAAATGAGACCACTGAAACATTTATAAACTAAGAATTTTAAAGACATATTACTTAACTTTTGCAATTTTCTCAGTGACACACCCCCTATTGTGGACTGATTCAGCATCCATCTTGTATCCTATCTCTGTTAGCTCTCTCCAGTCACTAAAGACAATCTTATCTTGATGCTTGTCTTACCTCTTGTTCTGTCTCATTCTTTCTTTTTTTCCTCTCTTCCTCTGATAAAGCCGTCTTGCATTTCTTTGCTGATGCAAATTCTTTGGAGCATGTTCAAAACAGCTGGTGTGTTTATATCCATTTGCTAGCAAGTGATGTGGGCAATGTTCTGGGTGAAAAAGTTGTATAGTGCGGTTTCTCAGCTTTGGGACACTGCTAAGCAGCAACGGCTCCAGAAATGCACATAACAGGTGTCACTGTGCCATCAAACAAATCTGGAACAAGTCAAGTTTTTTCTGGTCAGAAGGTTACAGAGTGCGTCTTTCAAATCAATCCTAAAATGTCGGGGTAGCCAATTCATTGATTTTAAAACCGGTGCAATGTTTTCACATCATCTGTTCCTTCTCAGAGCACGTGCCACTCTGTTCTGAAGTAATTCTAGGTTTAAAATGGGGAAGACCAGAGAGTAGGGCATCAATATTTTATTAGACATAAAACCATGCATCTGCAAGAGACAGAAATGGGTGAACTCTGGCTTTGTTTTTAAGGTGATATAAAGCTCTCTTTGTTACAACTGTGGAATACAATTTAGCTCAGAGTTGAGAAGGAGAAATTCCTCACACACTGAGAGGGATAAACGTTTTGTAATTTTGGTCAAATGATCTCTCTCGTTATCAGGACTAATAATTCAAACTATGGTTAAAGTTAAAACCTTAAAAAACCTTATATTTTTTAAAAGGACATTCACTGGCTGTAAGTCATTGGGAAACATGGCGATGTAGCTGTGAAAATCAACGCTATAGCTCCTTTGGGAAC
This sequence comes from Craterocephalus amniculus, assembly GCA_036024015.1. Lineage (NCBI taxonomy): Eukaryota > Metazoa > Chordata > Actinopteri > Atheriniformes > Atherinidae > Craterocephalus > Craterocephalus amniculus. The sequence goes on from JAVQJG010216016.1 coordinate 49,220, forward strand.
CCCACACTTAATTTAATGGCTTCTTGAGGTGTATCTATCCTAAAATCATTAATCAGTGAGATGGGACTGAAACATTTAGTACCTGAGATGCCCTCCAGACTTTTCAGTTTGGGTCGTAAAATGTAGTGATCTGTTATTTCAAAGGTTGCACTAATATCAACTATATATTTGGTTCATTAATATACAAACCATATTAACCTTTTTTAAAGGTTCATAATTCAGTTTTCATTATCTGGGGGTTTACGTGGTTTGATTTTAAAAAGAGAAATACAAATTCTTTCATAGGTAATATTATATTAAATGCAATTCAAAGCTGCCAAAGTGTGTTTCCCTAAGACAAGCAAATGCAAAGATTAGATTCCCTATGGACATTTTGTTCCAACTAATAGTGGTAAAATACGATAGTGGTGGAAATCTGGAGCAAGAAATCACTCTGTGCTCTATGAGTAATTTCATTTGTGGTTTCACCCTTTCTGGACACTTTACAGCTGATGGCATATCTCTATGTAACCGGGCTTTGCATCCCTGCCTTCCTTACAAACATTCCACAACACTTGTTCAACCTTTACACCATAAGGCCATCTTTTAAAACAAAAATGCTCAGCTATTAATGGCATAATTGTAATGACCAAATTTCTATTTTTCAAAAACTTCATTTGGGTAAAATTCACACATACTTAACACATTTGTAAGTAAAAATGATCAGAAGTCACAAAGTGTCATTTAAAGTTGCAGCAACATGGCTCCCCACTTACAGACATGAAATACTGTGTTTAAGCTTTTGAGGACCCAATTTGCCTTGATTCGTCTGTTAACCAAATGGCACCTCAGTCTCAGTTGAAGGTGCATCAATTTAGCTTACAGGCAGGTTTTATGCAAATATATTATGGTTATAAGATGAATCAGGAAGAAGAAATCGTAAACTACAAAGGCATTTCTTTTGTAGGAGTAAATTCCTACCTTTGGGGGAGGACTTTGGGCAAGGTTAATACATGCAAACATAACAGTTATGGAAAATCCATATTGCCACCATTCTGAACAAGTCTAAGTTAAATAAACAGAGCTCAAAATCTAAAGTTTATGTTGTAATGATATATACAAAAGCATTTTTTAAACTTAAAAGTTCAGATTCCGTAAATGGTACCCAGGGTAAAGTAACCAATTTAATATCCATGTGATATATGGAAATTACATTTATCTTTAAGCAAGAAAACTTAATTGTATTTTTTAAGTAAGTTTTTGTCAAACAGCAAACATTTTGGTGAAAATTGCAATAAAAAGCAAAACTCCATGAACACAAGTTCTTCTTCATTTTATCTTATTTTTTACAAAATATCCCGCTCTTCGTTTATCTCTGCAGGATAAAATGAAGTTATCATTCATTCAATTGTTATCTCAATTGTTATGTAGGTTTATTCCAAATATCCCTTTCTCTGGGAGAATCTCTAAGCAATCAGACAAGAGGATTGGCTGCAGATGATAGAGCGGTGACATTACTGATAAGATAGGAAAGCGCTTTCTGATTGAGTGTTTGTATGCGTCTGTCTTCTGCGTCTTTGTTTCTCTGTCTGTCTTTATGAAACACTGTCGACGCAAGAGTGCATGTTGCTGCTTGTTTGTGTGTGTTCTCTTGGCATCGGAAAAGCCATTGGACAGAATGAAGAGTGGGTCCTGGAAAGAGTAAGGAGAAGAAAAGGCAGAGTCAGAGAGGGAGACATGGGCTTGAACAATGAGGGGTGGTGGAAAATGACAAGCCTGGTGAAGGAGGCCTTCCTGAAAGCAGCCCATAAAGCAGAGGAGCGGTGCCAGAGACAAGGCAGACCTCCTCCTCTTCCTCCTGCACCTCCAAAGCGCCTGGCTGCTCAGGTAGAGCTCATTCATTGAAGCCACTGACAGCTGCTCCATGGGTGGGATTCTGTGTGTTTACTTTTACCTGCAGAGAACTCATCCTAAGCCAGTGAAAGCTCTAATGTGTCATAACTGACAAAACAGAACGAAAACACTCTCACAGACTCGCAAGATCATCTGACAGCTAAGTGAGATTGAAGCTCATTAATCTGGCCTTTTGTTGTTGTCAGAAATAAAAACACAATGATTGATTTTTTTCCCCTTCACATTCAGCGGAATTAAATTAGCAGTGTAATGTTTCATTTGCATTCTAGCAGCTTTAAAATCAGCCTGATTAGACTGATTACCTACACGGGTGAATTCAGAAACACGTCGCGGGGAAGAAGTAGGAAATGCTCCATAAAGAATCTTTTGAGACAGACTGACAGGGCCCAGTGAGTGAGCGCCAATTTATAGATGGAGGGACAATAAAGAAAGTTCCCAGTGTTCATCGGAGGCCAGTGAATCCAAAATGAACTCTTTTTATGAGGCTGACTTTGCCTCCGTGATGGTACTTGCACAAAGCAGCCAACAAAGAGTGGCAGTAAAGGGGGAGTTGTGACAAGATAGCGACACAAAGAAAGAATCAACTTTCACGTGGCTGAATGCAGGCAGGAGCCCGGCCCAGCTGTTTTTAATGGCAATGCACTGACAGGAGGCCAAGCTATTTTTAACCGTGTGCACTTCTTTCAGACACACACACAAAACACCCCTTTCACCAAGCTTTGTCAGTAACCTGCGGTGAACTGCATTCAAAGCTGTGTTAGGGAGCTCCGGACAAAGGACTCTGGAAGACAGGGGTGCAAGGACATCTGCAGCTGGAAGTCCACTCCAGAGCCATGGGATGCCTCATTAGACCCTCAGACCACCACAGACCTGCAGAATGGAGCAGAAAATATTGAGTTAAATCTTAACCGACATATTGATAGAGATTTGCAAAAACCATACTAACATCACTTGAAATATTTCAAACAACATGAATATCTAAATTGTTTGCGCAAACACAAACATATATACACACACAGACATACGCACACACAGAAACACTCGCACACAAAGAATGTACAAACAAGGCAGAAAACAAAGGACTCTTGTAACAAGGCTTGGGATCTTGATGAAAAATTCAAACAATATTAAATGGGGAGTGTCAACAGCAGACACACTCCTGCTGAGGGCCCTTCAAACAGACAGAGTAACTCGGCACACACATTACGGCACTACAATTCAACCTCTTAGTGTAATGATGATGGCGGCTTTAACTGGGGCACAGCTTTTAAACCACCTCTCCTGCAAACACTGTCCTGCAGGGTAAGGGGATAAAAGCCAAGGATTCGGAGCTGTTGAGTCCGGGCACGCCGTCTCGTCAAGATTTACATGCCGGTGAGCGTCAAGGGCCACCTGGATCCTCTGCAACTCCTCCTTCCGACTCTGGTGACCACTTCATCAGGACTTGCACTTCTGAAACATGCAGATTAAGATATCAGTGTTGAAGGATAGCAACTGTCCTCCTGCACAACACGGAGCAGTAATGCGTCCTGACAGAAGAGATTTAGGGACTGGAGACAGCAAACTTGAGATTCTCACATCCATCAGTGATTCTTTAACTCAGAGACATGGGAACAAAAGCAACATGTATAAATATGTGGATTCCAACAGACATGCGGAAGAAGTCCATGTTCGGATCAGATTATAGATTCCAAAAATAAATACATTAAGAGAAAAGTTAAAATTGGCATAATCTCTGCAGGTATTACAATTTGAAAAAGCAATGCACTTGCAAAGTTTTAATACTGAAAAACTGACTATATTCAGTTGTTCTGCAGGATTTCGGTTTTATAAATTGCAGTTTATTGGTATTAGTTAAAATGACAAGCACAACATAAAAATGTCTGTTTCTTAGACTATGGTCTTCTTTAACTGAATAAAAGATTACCTGGTTTCCAAAATGCATAAGACCATACAAATAATACTACTGCTACTACTACTACTACTTTTATTATTAATACCACTAATAATAATACTTTAGAAAAATATCTGAGAGTAAAAATGTCTCAGAAATACAAATGTCTGTTTATGAGACAATTCTTTAATTGAATAAAAGATTACCTGGTTTTGAAGATGCAGAAAAAATGTACAAATACCACCACTACTACTACTACTACTACTACAACTATTACCACGACTAATATAATACTCCTACTTCTATCATTAATGCTACTATTGATAATAATTTTACTAAATGATAATAATATTGAAAATAACAAACCTTATAATTATAATTTTGATTTGAATCTCAAAACAAAGAGGAAAAGGACATAATGCATGTTTTTATAGTGTTGTCATGTAAATGTGAAGCTTGAACTTCTGTACTTTTAGTGGTTCTGTAGTTTTTGTGCTTTGAGATTCTTGGTCTCTCTGACTCTGATATTTTTTTGGCGTGGGTTGGGGGGCTGTCTTCAGATTTTTTCATGATGTTCCTGAAGTGACAGTCACAGCGAAACCTTTTGTACCTAGTTAGGAAGTTCACTGTGGAATTTGGAGTATTCAGGTTTAGTATAAGATCTGGAAATCCTAATCTTTTTCCCTGTCTTTTTCTGTTACAGACATTTGGATGTTTGCCTCCAGAATTTGTTGGAATTTAATTGCATCTAATCCATTCTTTTGTTTACCAGTAAAACATTCCCAGTGCCACTTGCTGCAACACAACCCAAAGCTTTATTGATTTAACCAAAGTCTAGCAATTATCAACCCCAAAAAACTCACTTGTGCTCCTTAAAATTGCACATCTTGAAGTTAGAAAGCTCCTCCCTTAGATACTATTTTCACTACTGTCCTAATGTCGTCAGTTTTCACTAACTGGGAGGATACATTTTCCTCCATTGAAACTATTTTTATTATTTACAATATGTCCCTGAAAGCACAAGCATATTCATTGTAAAAGTCCCACCCTCCTCCAGTCTTTAATATGGCACATAGAGGCTGTATGACCTCACCTTTCTGTAACTGTAGCTGCTTGGTGCTCTGCAGTCAAGACAAAAATTAGGTAATGTTAATGGCTAATACATAGCTTGAATCCCTCGCTACACAATTCTTATTATCATAAAGAAGCATTTGAAACCAACTCAGAGCTCAACGCTAAAAACAACTGCACAATTCTTCATCGTCAGTTCTTACACCATCTAGTTCAGATTTGAATTGACGTGTAAAGTGTAGCCAGCGTTTTACCGGCAGTCACAGGACACTTTATTTGGAGAATCAGATTAAATGCTAAAAAACTGCTCAATGCAAATCGTCTCAGTAATAGACCAATGTACTTTCTATATTTAAGACAACTCAAACCTAAAAAAAAAAAAAAAAAAAAGATTCAAACACTGCTACATTGCTCCCCTTCATCAGGTGGTAATACATGCAAAGTATGAATGACAGTACATACGGTGGGATGGAAAAAGAACTTTTTTAGACCTTCTATGGTTACAAAAGGGCAGTAATGAAGAAGAGACGTAGAGTAGAGAAGAAGAGAAGAAGAGAAGAAGAGGGATCTAGAGAAATCTATAATGCCATGTGGCTGAAAAGATAAATCAACTACCCAGTAATTATTATTACCTCAGCCAAGGCAGAGGTCCTGTATCCAGCAGGATTGGTTTGTATGTCTGTAACATAACTAAAAAAAGGTTATTTTGAGGCATTTTGATCACATTTTCAGGAAATCTCAGAATTGGAAAAATGAGCAAGATTTCAGGGGTCATCTGAATCCAGGTTTCGTTTAAAAGGATCCTTTACAACAAAGTGATAGGGATATTTTTGCCAATGATGCTTCCAACTAAAGATAAAGGCCCATAATCATAGGCAAAAGATTAAAAAAATAATTACAATGGCTTGCAATTGCTCTCTGAGTACTTGTAGGTATTTATCTATTAGTAATTAGTAGCATTGTTTCATCATTTCAAGTGCCTGAAGGCAAAACATTTCCCGTACAGTTAAATGTGATGCAGTAAATTATGCCAGTTTTTTCAGATGTTGGCAGCATATCAAGAACTGTTGACAGGAATTACTCATTTGGCCTCCCTTTGATAAACTAGAGCTGGGATGACTTTCTGGGAAGGCAGATAGATGGGAATAAAAGAACAGATGATCCATTTTTGAAGAATGACTATATTCTTCTCCCATGTTTAATCGACATAGAGCCCAGCAGAGTGCCCCTTTCAGGCGGTACATGGTACTGCATTTGTTCTCCACACTAGCACTAATCCTAAATTAGAATGTCGCCATTTAACAAGCTGTTGGTAAATGCGTATATCCGGTATCAGTGCAGGGTCAGTATCTCCACCACCACCTGTAGGCAGACAACTGTGCTGACTAGGAGGGGCTCTGCAAGCTGTGGTCAGACGCAGGAAGCGGAGACAGCAGGTGCACTGTTATCACCTCCACCTATCACAGCAGGAAATGAGGCAGTACACCTGAGTCTGATAGCTTAAGCTACAACATTGAACAATATTTTAATCACGTATATGGACCTGTATATGATCTGACAATTGATAGCAGCTTCTAACTCTTTGACGCAATCAAGGGGAATCTGTTCACTTCTGCCCCTTTGCAGTTGTATCCCTTTTGTTTATGAGCACTCTGCAGACTCAAAGTGGTGTGACATTTACAGGCGCCTGCTTTGAAGAGGGGCCAACTGCTCTCCAAGCTGTAAAAGAGCCACCTGCCTCGCCTCACCTGCCCTCCTGTGAAAGCTTAGTGAATAAAAACTCCAGAGACTAAGAGTCAGCCAGACCATGCCTGGTAGCAACTGTACAGTGCAGCACACCTTCAAAATCCCCCCAAGTTCGGTTCTTGCAATAGACAAAAAAGAAGATATAAAGAAAGAGAGCTGTTTTCTTTTCAGTGTCTCCCCTCGGCTAAGTCTGGGGTAAGCCCACTAATCCTGCTTGGTGTGATGACTCACAACGGGTGTGGCCAATGTGTTCCCAAAGATATCTTTTCCACAGCCAGAATATCAATAGGAATGTTTATGTTGGCTTTGTGAATCATGTTGTGTGGCATTTCATATTTTTTAATAGGGACTGAGCACCCCTTTGCCCATGTCTACCCATATGTCTGAGAAACACAGTTGAAACAACCACATTTGAACATGTTTTACTTTTTGTTATACTGTACGTTTTTCTGCATTTGGTGGCATTGCATGAGTGTGTGTTTTTTAGATGTTTGTGTATGTGTGAGAGGGAGAGAACTGGGCCAGTATCCCACCTAATTGTTATTGCGCCCGTGTTTGGCCTGGAGACAGTCGATAGGAATCAGCGGTGAGCCTGGTGGTGCTGGTTGGTGGGAGGGGGGGTTATGGAGAGCTGTGTCTTCCACTTCTCAGTGTCTTAGTTGTAATGCATCCCTCCACTAACAGGGATCAAGGTATTAGGGATTCAGGTTATTTGTATTGATTTTATGTGCTGTCATGCCGGGCTTGAGGACACCCTCATATTTGAGGAAATTGCAAATTCCACCTCGGAAATGTCACCAGCGTTTAATCTTTTCTTGAGTGGTCAATATGGGACCCCTACTCTGGTCCGACCACGTTTATTAAACAGAGATCAAGTGTTCCCACGGTTGCCAAGGCACCACGCAGTATGGAGCAAAATTGGTCCAGATGAGATGGTAACATGGGAGAGAAGAAGTTGAACTTCAATACTGATAACTTTTGATTAGATCTGTGTTGCTGGTTATGAGATTGCACATGGATAAAGAGAATTGACTCTGGATTAGGTCCAGCACAAGGAGGATAATTCATCTGATTATGATCACAGGTGATTTTAAGGTCTGCAAACCTACCTTCTTCGCTGTAAATCAGAGTGGTTTCCAATATCATGCATCTAAAAGGCTTTAGTGTGCGGGTAATGAGACATTTGTACACTGACAGGCGTACAAATTTTGAGGTCTCTGTCATTATTCTATGAGGATTCTTCAAGGTCCGTTAAAGCAAACTTCTTTGTTTCATCTGCCAACATTTGCATGCCATTATCATCTTTGCTTTATCCGTGTCATAGCAAATGTTTCTCTTTCACCAGTGTTTACAGGAATGGTCGAGTCACCCCTCCTCTCTCCATTCACCACAATCAAATTTACTCTGGCTTGAGTACACGTTTAGTGGGGACCATTTGTTTGAGGCAAACACTTAGGGCCCTCGTATGTCATTGACCAGTGTCCACAAATATAATCCTATCAAGTTCAATCTTAGGATGCCCTGCACTATTGTTTTACTAATGCAATAAACGAAAATAATCCCATCTGTCTTGTTTTAATATAGAGCTCTCCTCTTCTTTTGAGCACATTATGAACTTCCTGAATCCCACCCTTTACTCGACTCTTGTGAGTGGGGCTGTAGAAATGCGTTGATGATATTGTGATTGCTTAACTGAAATCATCCTGTTGACATAAACCACGCTTGAAATATTTACAGTATGAGTTGAGGAATGGCACATCTAACAAACATGAACCTGCCGGCATGAACGGCATGTGCCAACGCACTCTTTTTTGCTTGTTGATAAACCCCTGCTTCTTTCAAAAGCCCTCAGTTGACATGTACCTACAGAGAAAGCCTTAGCAAAACAAGCCGGACCCTTGTAAATATGCAGTGCCCAACAGTGGCACACGCAGTGTTGGCTTACATACTGCTAGTGGTGTTTTTCTTTTTACCTCCAAATTTGCTCGGAAAACTAATCATGGTCTGATAAAGCCCATGGTAAATATGGAAGAGATTGACACCCACATGTCAAAGTTTACATAGCCAGACCAAGTGTACATATAGGGCAAGGGAACTGTGGGGCCGACTGGGACTGAACTGGCCTGACCTCCGTGAGTCTTCTCTGGTGAAATAAACGATTTGTGAGAAAAGCCACAAAGAAGGAATATTATTAAGCCAAAAAGGAAAATCATCTGAAAATAAAATCTCCATCAGCTCATTGTGGGAAACCAGAAAAAAAGGTACAAAATCAATGGAGAAATAGCAACACTCGCACTTGACTGTGCTGTGGATATTAAAGTGTATTTTGGTGAGGCTGCATACTTGCATTTGTCCTTCGAAATACATGAAAATTTAAACTGTGGATTGCCTCTTCCTCGCTAGCTGCTGTCAGCTTCCCATTTGCTTGATAATCCACAGCAAAGACAGTGCAGCTAACAGAAAAGGTTAACCCTTGACTGATGTGTCTGATGTTAATCTATAGATCAATTAAAGAGAGACACACTGGGTCAAGCTGCAGATATTGCAGCAGCTATTAGTTCGTCTATCTGCCATTATTACACAGTCACATGCTCAAACATTGTGCTGGGTTGGTATGCTAGGCACAGATGCCTAGGGTAAACAGACAGGCCTACAAGGCTTGCACAAAATATTGATCTGACAGCAGATGGGAACCTTGATATCAGCTATTCAGTTTTATGATGTCTGAATTCTTATGTGTTGGAACATATGTTCAAGAATATTTTTCTTTTAGCTTAAAGTTGATGTAGAGCATATTACTTAAATAGTTTTCTTCTATTCTAAATTTACATGTAGCAAATAATATATAAGCTAACCATGTGCATTAAGTTGCATTTCTTTTTTCACATGCAAAATGTCTGAGAAAATCTGTGTAAATGTGTTACTTAGTCCGTTACTGTATATATTCTGACCTTTCAATATTTTGCAGCTTAAAATGAGTAAAATCTTCTACATACAAGTTAGCAATAGCAGTTCTCAGATTTGTATTTTAAATCATTCTTTGACTTTCTCTCAATCTTAATTACCCCTCACCTCCATAGTAATCCAAACGTAGAAGCATTTAGCCCTCTAAAAAAACCAAACAAAAAACAAACAAAGCATGAAACACATGCAATAGCTTCTTTTGTTTCATTAAGCTGCATCTAAAAGAGGGAAAGATTGTCAGTGAGAAAAGATGGATTGAAATTTTCCATTACCTCATTCAAAGTTTCCCTTTCATTTTCAGTGAATTAGTTCAATGGCAAAATAACTGTGTGGAGATGAAATGGATCCCTGTCTATCAGCAGACTAAAGGAAAAAAGTTCCTAAATCCTCTTTCTTGGAAACTGAACTCATAGATATTTTGGGTGATCAAAATAGCTCTTGCTGGGAATAATGTCAACAGGGCTGACACGTTTATTGGCTAGGGATGGCTCTTTTTTTCTCTAAAGCTGGTGAAAAGATTGAAACATTATATTATGATTAAAAGATGCAAGTGCTCTTGGCAGTTATGAATAGGCAGTCAATATATAATTTCAATTTGAAGATAGGGTTCGGCAGGGTCACATATTTCTTCGGACTATACGTATGCACCACAATGCAACCAAGTTGTCCAAATAACACTGATCGGTAATCCAACATTCCTCAATCCTAAAATCGTAGGATCATCACAGCAGGGGTATGAAGGCATATTCATGACTAATTATGTTTCTATATCTTGCTGCTCCACCTCTCTGTGTTCACAGCTCCATGGGGATCAATCACTTTGAGCTGCCCGGCCAAACACCATTGACAAGGCAGACGCAATGCAAAGCTGGTCCAGCGTTTCTATGGCATGCCACCATTCAATTAGTCTTGGTCAGCAGGAGGCATGATTATTCCAAAATTAGTGATTATTTCCCTGGGTAAACAGGCCAGATTGGGGTGTGTCATCCCTTGTGATCCTTGCTGGTCACTGGGCCTTAACAAAAGGAGGCTGAAGTCTGGAAAAAGGCCAGGGTACAGAAGACTGCTTCCTCTGAAAGAGCAGCGTTCACCCCCCTCCTCGTTGCCAGAACCTGCAGCTCGACACAGCCCTCTGTGATAAAGTGGTATTTCCCGCATACAAAGGAGGCATCGGGCTTAATCCCCAACCACCCACACCCCCTTCTTTCTTCCCAGCATGAGAGCACAATGAGCATAGACCTTGTCTTAATCCAAAGGTGTGCTATCACAGTAATCAGATAATGCATGCTGATCAAAGTCCATTCAATGTTAATCAGGACAACAGATCAGCATTATGATCTAATTAGGGACAGCAACTGAAGTGAAATGCCAAAGCATTGTAAATACTAGAGGATGGCAGAGAGATTCTGCAGGAAAACAAAAGGCTGAACGTAATGCTGTGGCATAATCCTTGCCAAAACTTGCCAAATAAAGTAAATAGTGGTGTGTTAAATGAGTGTTGAATTGATTTAAGATTTCAGGAGTTCAGGTCAAGTTGTAAATCATAGGATTTTATAGATCTTATACCGGTGACTAAAAGTTTTTTTTTTTAAAGACACAGCTGTGGCAATTTTTCTGTGGATTTTTTTTCTTCTTTTTAAAAAATCTGTTCTATGGCAGTCAGATGCTATACCTCACATAAAGAATGATGAAAACATAGTTCAACCGGGGTACCCTGTTGGACAGCATGTCGTAATTCAAATCACTGTTAAAATACAAGACCTGTATCCTATCAATCAAGAGATGCTGCCAAGCCCCCTTGATAGCTTGTGCCATTCTGTACTTGTTGATTTCCTGTTGGTATGCTCAATTAGTCATGAGCTATTAACAAAGCATCCAAATCAATTACCCACTTGCCTTTCGGAAGTTGCTGTTCTCCTCTGGGAGGCGCATCAGTCATGCCTTGCCTGCAGAGTGATCCCATGCAGCTCCTGCAAATCTGGGTGGCCATGGCTCTTTCAAAACAGCACAATACAGCTCCTACATTTGGATAAAGTAAGTCTACTATAACAAGGCTTCCAGCAATGGCTAATCCTATCAAGATGGACTCCTTTTAGAAAAACAATAAAAGCAAGTGCCCACTAACGACAGTGATATGTCACGCATGGAATGCAGGGAAGACAGAAATCAGTGTGCAATGAAAATTCCTTTTGCGGTGACCGACATCCCTTTCACCTGGCCCTAAAACAACAGAACTGTTTTCGGATTCAGCCCTGTTTAGATACTCCTTAGCTACGAAAATAAAAAGCCAGATGTGCTCCCAGGGGCCTCATGTGGCTACATGTACACTTCTTGTATGTGAGGACGAAAGGCAGCCTTGTCGACAGCCATTGCTGACTTTCCCTTTCAGAGAAAGAAAAGGTTAACCCTTCAGTCTTAGCTAAATGTACAAACATCACT
>JAVQJG010216125.1:0-17598 GCA_036024015.1 Craterocephalus amniculus
AAATAACTTTATCCTCTTTATCTATCTATCTATCTATCTATCTATCTATCTATCTATCTATCTATCTATCTATCTATCTATCTATCTATCTATTTATCTATCTATCTATCTATCTATCATAACATTTTTGAAAAACACCTTTTATTACACTTCTCATTTTGAACATTTAATTTTTAGATTTTTTTGAAGTCTGACTACATGAAAAAAAGACTAAATACAGCTGCAGCCAGAAAAGAGCCCACCTACTTAACAGTATTTACAAGTGATTTTCCAGCATTAAAAATCACTTCAGGACAACATTTTTCTTGTAACGTAAACATACTCTGCTGTGCTATATGTGTACAAGCTCCAGTATAGAGATAAAAGACATTTTACAGGGAGCCTTGCTTGACTCCAGATTGACTCGATGCTGATTTATATTCTGGGCAAGTGTTTCCTTCCACCAAGAGATCAAAAGAGATTTATGGAGCCCTTCTGAAGGTGAACTGCTTCAGTCAAAAAAGATCAAAACCGATGGGGAAGAAAAAAGAAATCCTATTTTAAAAAGCACTCACAGAATTGGAAAGATACTGGAGAAAACAAGAGACTGCTAAGACAGAAAGTTCGTATTTTCCTTTTAGTAGATTGAACTTTTATCTTCTCTTTGATAAGTCTAAGCATCATAGCCAAAAGGTGGAGTAGATAACAGGTTGAGGATCAAAAGTTTCACATAGTATATTTTTTCTTTATGGCAAAAGAGGCTAGTTATTTAAATACATCACAGCAGATATAAACAGTAAAGTATTTTAACACTGAATCCATGTAAGCCAGAATAAACATCAATGTTTAATCTCAATTGTGTGAAACAATTAGTAATTTTATTCCTCCTTTCAAGGAAAATCAGCAATCTTTGGGTTTACAGGAGTGGGCCACAATATTTCATATACTGCCGGACAAACAGCAACAATACGGAAATCGGCTTTCTTGTTGGGCAGAACAACTGTGATACAGATATCAGTTTCTTACATAAAGATTGTAAGGTTGAGCTAACAATACAGACTTTGTGACAGTTTGACATAGAAAGCATAAATGACAGCTCTGTGTGACACCATGGTTCCAGTTAACCAATGATCAGGGTGAACCATATCCAACAATTACAATCTTTTTTTTTAAAAATGTATCAGCAAACTGAAATGGAATTCACCCTTTATTGATTTATTATTCATTAAGATGCCTGCAATTTAAAGAATGATAGAGTTGTACAGGGCACAATATATGGTTACACAGGCTTGCAGATATCAACATATTTTATAATGAGGAAAACGTTTGCAGGGAAGTAATTTATTTATGGGTAGAAATATAAAAAAGAAGAGATTATACATTCTGTCAGAGGATATTAGGCTATGGACATGTGTTGCAACTTATCAGTTTAGGAGATAATTCCTCAAATATCAGAGTAAACTGTTGTTTTTACAAATAGAATTTAACATTGTCCTTAAAATAAAAAATTCAACGAGAGAAATGTGCTATCTGTACAATTTGTGTTCACTTCTTTCAAAAGATAAACATAAAAAAAACAATCTAGGTAATCATGGGCACTTGCATTCTGATTTCCTGCCATGTTACACTCATATATTCTCTGTGGATTATTACTGCATTACTACTGCATATGTTCTGTGTATGACACTTTTCTCACTGCATGCATTAATTGGAAACGTCTCATAAAGGACTTAAAGTGTGGATGTGCTGATGACATAAGAAAGCTGCAAGAGTTTGCTGTAGGTGGCTCACTTTTAGGTTTCTTCCACATTTAGTTCAGCACACAAAACTTAGGAATGCTTCTTCCAACCAAAAATAACTTGTGTATTTCATAATGCACTGCAGCACCACAGCAATATATTTTTCCTGCCAAGAAAACATTCCAAAGACTCACCTAAGAACGTTAATAGCAGGTTTCTTTGGATAATGTCTCTCATCTTTGAGGTCTATTTTATTTGTTTTTGCATAAAGCAAGATCCCATTCATCCATCCATTTTGTATGTCCACTTACTAAAATATATACTACTAAAATATTACTAAAATATACTGTAAAAAGTGTAATGTTAAGTCAAGGATTCAAAAATGAAACAACTTTAAATAGATACCACTCTTAGAGAACAAATACATTTTGAAAAATGCAAAATCCCACTGACCGCCACATGTTTTAAATCAAAGCTCTTTTCACTTTGATTGAGAAGTAACTATGTCAAGCTGACACAAGTTCTGACTTTTGATCATGTGGGCATAGGTTCCCCACCTTCACAAGCAAAGATATTCCTCCAACAAGAAGTGACAGATAGAAGATGAGCGAGTTGTAAAAGTGGGATGATCCTGGAATGTGATTAAGTGTAATACTAGAGAGCCACTTGCCTGCTCATAAGGGTCCAATAGACTCCCATAGGCAGATTATTTTTTTCACAAGTCAGCTACATCCCTTTGTACTCATCAGTGTGTTGATGGTCATTTTGAAGATACAGCAAACACACTATTCACAATAATTTTTTACAAGACTTTGTAAGATATAGAGAAGTGGTGAGATCAATGCTTGCACAAGTGGCGTTGCAGTGTCAAGAACAGGAAACACTTCTCTTCTATAATTTAGTCTAAACAGTCTGAATAAATAGGGAATAAAGCAAAAGCATGACATTTCACCCTGATTCATGTATTTAATGGACTTGTTTTTGTGGGAGTCACAAGCTGTAAATTATCTATCTGGTCCACTGCTTTTGACCAACATTGTGTAATGCTTCACTGTTACATAGCTCAGATCATTACTAACTGACTATTGATAAAAGCAAGCTTTGTGTAAGCAGCAAATCAATTTCCAGGGGGTCAAAAATCATGTGATTTGTGGTCAGTCCTTGTGGTTGAAACTCTTGAATACTCACCGGCCCTGAAGCCCCAGAGGCAGACATTTTGATGGATTCATATGATTGGATGACACACATATGACTGGGCCTGACTGGTCTCCAGATGCACACACACACTTTTTCTCTATCATATCTCCCAATTCCTAACTGAAGTCTACCCCCATTCCAAGGCACCTCATCTGCTCCAGCTTCGAAACCCTTCCCCCAACTATGCCTGGCTCCCCGATGCCAGGCAGAGTTGCCTAATTAAACTGCTAGAAGAGCATTGGCTGCTGACATGCCCTCAGGGTGTGCCAAACGGGGCACATATGCATGAAAAGAGGGGGAGGTTAGAAGTGGGAAAGGTGAGCAGAACTGGTGAATGAGGGGTAGATGTGGGGGGTACAGGACAGTCATTATTTACCTCTTATAGGGAAATGAGAGGTTTAATTCCAACACAGCTGAGCTGAGCATTTTTATGTATAAACATTGCTCTTTTGCTGCTCTTGGGATAAAAAAAAAATTGCAAAATAAACCCTTGAGTATACACAGCACACACTGACACACATTCATACACCATTTCATATGTTCATAAGCATACATGGATGCTCTGGCACAATTGACCCACTAACACATATTGCAATCTCGTTCATTGAGTACTTGATTTGACTTCTAGCACATTATGCATTGCACACTGATGCTAATATGGCTTAATGTGTTTGATATTAATATGAGTTTTTCCTCAGGGTTCAGGGCTGCAGAATGGCGATGGTGGGCACTGTCTGGTCATGCTTGTGTTCCTCATTGAGTGGCCCCAACTTTTACAGAGAAACAGGCTGTGGGCTGTCTTAAGCTCTCACATCAGAGGATGGGGCTCTATGCATACAACTGTACAATATATCAGACACAGTCATCTTAAAATTGTATCCTTTTTGTGCCTGTTCTGTAGATGCCAGTCTGGCCTTTTGTTTAGATTAGAGACGAAAGAAATAAACCGTGACATGAATTGACGTTGACAATTTGTATTTGAGATGATAAGCAGCCTGTTTGAAAGGACAATTTGACATTTTTGAGAAATATGTTTTGCTGTTTTGTTGCTGATAGAAATAGAAGAAGATTGATACTGCTCTTCTATCTGTCATGGGAAACATGCTGCAGCGGCCAGCACCTGCAAATTTCATCCTGCAACCAAACAAACCACAATTCAACAGTTTTTACATCAGAAAGGAACAGAATTTTGCATAGGAGTTTTGTTTTGTTTTATTTTTTTTAACAAAGGATTTAAGCACAACTTAATCCAACTATTTGCTCTATTCTACATACAGTAGAATAAAAAAATATGTAATACACATCTTCCCAGTTACTGCTTACATTACATGGATTATCAAGACTGAAGTGGGCCGACATAAATGTACAATATGTGGAAAGAGATAATTGTGGCCACATCTGCTGGATTGACTGACAGAGACGCAGATGCCTAAAGAGGACAATCATCGCTCTACTCCTCACCCCGGCTGAGCCTTTGACATGCAATCCACAGACCAGAGCTCCAACTCTGTCAGAACAGCTGTGACAAAGCTAGATGTATATGAGGGACTGCTGCCATATGTCAGTCTGCAGATTGCTCATCAGAAACCAGGCAGCAAAGCTCCCCCACCCCCCAATCAGCTTCCCTTACTGTGAATGTGACTGTACTGTGACTGTGACAGTATCTGATGCTGTGATTCTGCAATGCCATCCCTGATAACGTGCTTTTGTGGTACCCCCTGGTCCCAGGCAGGTCCACCATCTCTGCTGCTCCTCTCCATCCTGAGAGAAGGAGAAAAACGTCTACACAGAATGGATCTCATGTGACTGACGCTCATTAGTTTACATTAAATACAACCAACATTTGTGTCTCTGTCAAGCCGTACAAATCTGTTTCCCAGACTTGACTGATTGTCAGAAACTATGAGGTTTATTTGACTGTTGGATCAACTATTTTCACTCATCAAACCGGAGTTGTAAGCTACCTCATATTTCTGGGGGAAACAAAACCCCAAAGGAGTAATGTCAGCTCAATGTTTCCGGTCTCAAAACTTGACATTTTTGAATTAACTCATTTTTAAGCATTTTATCTGAGAGTTAGATAAACAGATTGATAACAGACACGGTTCACTGGAGCTTAGTGCAGCATAAAACCAAGGAAAAGAGGAAAAACATCAACAGATCATTTTAGACAAACCAAGGCTTCCTTCTCTAAGCCAGATGCTGGGTATTTCTGGAACAATGAAACTTCCATACAAATGTTTAGTGGGCTGTTTTAAACATATTTTACCATACCTTTAAAAGTAAGGACTTAACTATCATAGCTTAAAAAGATAAATAAAATAGTATTCTCTACCAAAGGGCCCTGGCAGAGGTTGTTCCATATCCTCTATGATTGTGCCCTCCTGTATAATCATGCCTTGGAGCACCCGGCCATGGATGATAGGCTGGCTACGCCTTTGTCAGAGGGTTTATCTGATTTGCAGAGACATGTAATGTGCATGGGCCAATTTTTATAAATGTGTTCAAGACAGGAATAGAGCAGCTCTAGAAGAAGATATGAGAGAAAAATGTCAAAGACAGACAGGCTGGCAAGCCAGCTTAACTAAAAGATGATCAAACCAGCGTCTCATTTCTAGCAGCAGAAAATCCGTTTTTTGCAGCAGCCAGGTTTAAATGAATGTGAGCTCACTGCTGCAGAGCATATTCCTCCAACTGATTGATCCGCTGTTGTGTTAAGCTAGTAGACAAGTTGTATCCTGTGTGATAATTCAGGAATGACAAACATTCAGCCACTTCATGGGGAATCATCAGATTCTCTGTGGGGGTATAATCAGATGGACAGCAGGGAGAAGCTGATAAAACCCAACATTAGTATGTATAGTGATGGAGGTCAGGGAGGATGGGAGTTGAAAGAGCTTGGGAAAAAGAAATAATAATAATACACCAAGATGAAACAGGTATTTATAAGACACAATGTGGATGTGTGGTGTATATTTATTTGAGTATTCTCCAGTGTGGAATAATGCATAATCTGTGTCTTGGTATTGCTTTCTGAGGAATGTTTTTTCCATACCAGCTTTATCCTCCTCAGAGCTGTTGGTGGGCTGAAGCCTGTATCAGCTACCATTGGGCTGAGATAGGGGGAGCTACCACTGGGGGAGAGGAGAGCATATATTTCCATATGAGAGAGAAACAACCATACACGCTCACAGAAGGTCGGTGCTCAACCACAAATTAAACTAACATGCATGTTTTTGGTCATTGGAAGGAAGCTAGAATACCCAGAAAGAACCGACTCCACACAGAAAGACCCCCAGTCCAGATCTGAGGAAGGAAACCTTCTTGCTATGAGGTGCAAACCACCACCACACTCGCTGTCACACTGAGGAATGTGAAGTGCACTACTGTGCTCTTTATCACTAAAATAAGGTTAGTTTATCATTCATTCTTAAGCCAAAACAGACTTTGTGGTGCCAAGCTATCAGCTCTAGCCTCTCAGGAAACCTTGGATTTAATTGAATTACACAAACTATATTTGGTACTTCTTTCTAAATCTCTGCGGGGAAAGTGCAATCTGGTATAGTCAGCCTTGATTGAAGGAATACACTGATAATATTTTTAAAAAATCAAGTTGTTATATAAAAACTGTCTAGCACTACTGTCTATTATAACTTGCTTTTATTTTCTTTAGTTAATGACTGATGTACACAACATTGAGTGAATATCTTGAACCCCTCCATGGAAGGAAATCCCCTCTCAGCCAAACTTCCTGAGGGTTTTTCCGCATTGTCTTCCTCTCAAAGGAATTTTTGGAAAGTTTTCCAATCAACCGTGTGAAGGGGTTGTACATCCCTATTAACAAACTGAGTTGGGACACTGAGTAAAACGTGAACAGAAACAAATGATTTGCAAAGATTTTAGTCACAACATAACTAGGAAAATATGAAACGCTGAAGGATAGTTATTTTATAATTTCAATTTTAAAGTTTGAATCTATTGGCAACATACTGTTCCTCAAAAATGTAATTTACTTATAATACAAAGAAAAGGTTGGAATTGGGGGGGGGTTAAAGTAAATATTATTAAATAGTAAATAGTTGTTTGTGTTACAACTAATAATGTCTACTGGCAATACGTTAATAAAATGCCATGGTATTTTTTTTTTTTAAACAGCAACTCAGAGAGAAAGAGTTTCTCAGACGTAAAGCTGGGTTCAGATTAACATATCTGTAGAGCAACTGCAAAAAACAATCTTCAACAAAATAGATAAAACAATCATTTTATACTTTATAAGGGACATGGACAAAAATCCTTATAGCGTGACTGTAATCTTTTGGCCCTCAGTAAGTAGAGAGTGTCTAAATAATTTTGTGTGTATTTTTATGTTTTTCTGTGAGATCAGGTTGGCCCTCAGCCAGCACAACATTAAAAGTTGGCATAAGTCTGTCTTAGAAATAACTACACGGGCGCAGGAACACTTGCAAAACTCACTGTTAGTCAACATAATTCGCCATGCACTACTAAAAGAAGAGGGACTGCTGTTGAGTGGTAAAAAAGGCCTTATCTCAACTTTTTCAGGCAAGTTGCTCAACAGACGAAACACTGTTCTGATTTTCACAAAAATAAACAATAAAACAACCTGGTGACATTTTGGCTGAAGACCTTCATCTGGAGAAAAACTGAAAGGATGCCACTAAATGTTTTTGTGTGTCAGAGCAGTGTGTG
The DNA here is from genome assembly GCA_036024015.1 of Craterocephalus amniculus. NCBI lineage: Eukaryota > Metazoa > Chordata > Actinopteri > Atheriniformes > Atherinidae > Craterocephalus > Craterocephalus amniculus. The sequence goes on from JAVQJG010216125.1 coordinate 7,623, forward strand.
AGTTTCTTCTGCTGTCTTGGATTTATTCTCTCTTCTCCTACGCACCTGTTTCCAGAAATAGACGAGCAAAGTGCTTCCTTTGCTTTTGATACACGTTGCTGCCATCAGATCAGATGTTTGACTGTCAGCATCTGACATGTTTCCTATATTCTACCATGAATAAAATATTGGTTTATGAAATCTGTAAATCACTGCATCTTGGTTTTATTAAGAATTTATAGTGTTCCAACTTCCTTTAAGACTTTAGAGATTCTTTGAAAGGCAGATGAATGGGATCAGATAGACAAAGCATGTAAAGTATTTAGTTTTTAACAAAGAAAAAGACACTCACTGATAAGATCAACTTCAATGTTTATTTAAATAAACATATTAAAAGAAACCTGGCAATAACAAATACAGGATTTACTCAATAACTTAAGCCATAGTAAGTGATTTAATACAAGCATGTTGCTTTTCTTTGGGAACATTCTTTCAGGGACTCCAAGTTAACAGTTTTATGAGGAAGGATATGTACAAAAACAAATAAGCAAAAAGGAGCAAGAGTAACTGTGAAACATCGTCTGAATATTGAACTAAATGCAACTTGTGGAATGCTGCAGACAGCTGGTGAAATACAGACTGTGGCAGTGCTGCAGGCACCTTTGAGACTTCATGTTGCTTTCAACACCAAACCCATGGCTGCTACCGGTGTGTGGTCTCTGCAACCGCACAAACACTTCCAACAGTTCCTCGCTCTGACATGTCCAGCCGACACTTTCGCACTGGCCTCTGTGCAACGCTACAAAGGCGAGGTGAAGCGCGCTCTCTGAGAGGCATCCTTCTCTCCGTCAGAGAAACAGGAACTGCTCTGGCTCACACAGTTGCTAGGCAACACGTTAAATTCCACCGTTCTGCACACTGCCGCGCTTTGTGGCACAGACCTACAAATCATCAAGTCCTCCATTAGCCGAGCTGTCAACAGCCGCTAATGCCAGAAGACTTCAGTGAACACAACATCCAAAAGCTACAAAAACACTGACGACAGCCACAAGCAAAAATCCAACAACCAGGAGAAAGTATTCTGTTTTCCATGGTGCAGAAGGCTTTCTGCAACAACTGAGAAATTAAAAAAAAACACACACAGGACCAGCCTGTTCGTGTATTTCAATTTGTATCCTCTCAGCAGCATTTATGCAAAAATGGTTACTGTTACTGTTGAAGGTGAATTTTAGATTAAAGGGGGAACATCCATTTTAAACATTAAACTTTTATCCTCTCCTTAAAATACACAAATTACGCAAAAACTAACTCACACCCTCAGCCGAAGTAACGTGTGTCAGATAGGTTGGGTTTAAAGAACATAAACGACATTTGTGGGTGTGGACTTTTAGCGCTTTTTCAGACATCTGTGGTGCTCTCCTCTTATTGGCTTGGCACCAGTGAGCATGAATGCATTAAGAGGATTAGATCCCTAAACATATTTCCGATGGTCAAGAACATTTTTAGAAAAAAAAATTACTCAGTGACCATCATTTTAAAAGAACAACCTGTTAAACTACTCTTCCTAGAGGTTCCACATTTATAAATGTGCATTTGTACTTTATTATTGTAAAGTCTGTGAGCAAAGCTGGAAAAACATCCTATCAGTGTGCATTTGCAGTGAGCTGCACAACACAACAGCGAACTGGGAATATACTTTACAAAATCTCATGGGGGCATCTTTCAGTATATCAGTGACTGCTACAAGCATTACCATGAAAGGATTAAGGATGCTGGAAGAGGGTGGCACGATGGTGCTTTGTTTACTGTAGCTTCACAGCAAGAATGCTCCGGGTTTTATTGAGCATGATCATTATGGGTAATATATGTCCCAGGCATTGACAGGAAGGATTGGGAATAGAGAAGTGTGATATATCTTGTTCTTCCGTATGGATTTGACTATTAAATGATCCTCTCACCCCTTTAGCCCAGCACCAGGAGCAGTCAGCTCCAAAGGGAGGACTTAGCTCCTTCAAACATCCACGAGAAAGAGGACTGAGAAGCGAAAGATGTTGAGACTCGTGTTGGTGCATTAAAATAAATGCATCAAGTTTGCCTTTTGTAAAAAGTAATATTTGTTTTGTCTACAAAAGACCAAGAAAGAATGATTTTTTTTATGTATAAAAACTGGTAGTCACTCAGCAGACTGGAATGATTTGTTTACGCTACACCACTAAAAATCAAGACTCATGGTCAATAACACTGAAGATCTGGTGATGGGTATTGAGAAAGGATCCGACAAAGACGTGTTCAGAGTTTCAAACAAAGCATGTCCTCCTTTGTCAACTTGGTTGCTCATGTGAATGCTGAGTCACATTGCACTCCTTCAGATGGACTCGCTTTGTCCTCCCACCGCCTTTCTTAATGAAGACTGCACTTGCAAAACCCCTCCCTTCCCTCCACCTTTTTCTCCACCGTCAGCTTTAATTTCCAAATGAAATACTGGGAAGCCTCAGCTGGGGAACAATTCCTTCAAAGGGCCACTGTTTTAAATTCCCAGAGACGCATTTCTGAAGGTTCCGCTTCCCGTCACTGTCAGATTTTACGTTTCATCTCGTCACTCAGCCCCGTGCTGTGACCTTTAACAGACACTCAGACGGAGAGATGGATGGGAGCGGGCGCGGCTATCAGGACTTCAAATGGGTTTCATCACTTTAATGCAGTCGGATGAAATGTTTACAACCGCTTCCTCCATGGAAAAGAGGGACGGTGCTGACCTTATTTAAGCGGATTCAAAGCAACCTTTAACTGGGGCTGAACATTAAATTACACGTTATGCTCTGCTTCTATAAGATCATTAAATTCTATATGAAGCATTTTCTGTCTGAGGAGAGATTGAATGCTGGTTGTGATCAAAACGTTAACGTCAGAGATGAGTGGAGAGGAACCTTTAGGAAATGGCTGACAGGAGTTAAGGGAGGATGCTGCAAAGGAGACAGGCTCAATTGAAAATGCACATTTTTGCCCTCTGTCCCATGCACACCCTGCACTCCTGCAGAACCAGATACAGTACAGTTCGCTTGTCCTTTCTTTTCATTTTAACAGTGTGGTCTGAACATATTCACATGATGGAGCAGCTTTTGGACTTGTCCTTGCTGAAGGTGGAGGAGAGGAGTTCCGTCTTGCTGGGCAGGTGTAGCAGTCTGTTGGAGAAGCGGCGGACTGGGCTGGGTTTATTGACAGGCTGGAGTTTGTTCATGCAAGCCAGAGCCGCAGTACGGAAAACACTGTGGATGCTCTTCTCTGACGTGAAGGCTGAACACTCCATGTAAGCCTCGGCTCCGAGCTGCTTGGCCAAGGACGACCCCTATGGAAGGACCACCAGTATGAGATGAGTGTAAATAAAACAAATGCAGCATTTTAGCTGTGAGGCAAAAGGAAAATGAATTAAAGAAACAAAAGACCCAACCTGTTCATGGGAGATGGGAGCCTGTTTCTGATTGGACAACTCCATACGTGTGCATACATCTGTGCGCAGGTCTGTCTTGCAGCCTATGAGTAGGATTCGAGTGCTGGGGCAGAAGTCCTGAATCTCTGCTTTCCACTGCAAAGACAGTACACATAATCGTCACCTGACTGTCATTTAGACATATAGCAGTGTCGAGCCATTTGTCTTTTATATATTTAGCTTGAATGATGTGGTACGAAATTGTTTCAGTTGAAGAGACAGACACTAGCAGACAGTTTATTTTATGATGATTTTATGTTGTGAGTGTGTGTGTGTTGTGTGCACTTTGAGAGACTGAATGTATGAAAGGTGCTATGGAAATAAAGTTTGATTTGATTTGATTTTTGTAAAACCGAACATTCCCGCCCTCCCTCAAGAAAAAACTGCGTCCACACAGCCTCGTTTTTGGAAAAGAAGACCATCCACACCTAACCGCATAAATGCGTTGTGAAGCACGTACATTAGCAAGCCAAACCTGACAGTGGCAGTAATTCACCAAATCCCTTCCACTCAGAAAAGTTCCGTCTGTCTGTGTCACTTCCACAACACATGAAACATGGCGTCAGGCTCGTTCGTATGGACCGAGAGGGAGACGGAACTGCTCTTGAGTGTGGTTTTGGAACACAAAGCAAACATTCCTCAAGAAAATGTTGACTGGGAGTCTAGCCAGGGCAAGCATGCAGACATATTGACACTGTTTTTAGAGCAGTACCCTGAGGAGACCTCAAATGAGTTTCCTCATGGAAGAGGAGAACTAACACAAGCTATCCTGACAACGAATGAATGCAATCAGGAGCAAATGTCGCCTGGCCGTTGACAGCGGACGTAGAGGTGGGCATGGCAGAGTTGTTCTTCTGTACTTCGAGCTATGGGAACAAATTTGGGGTGGTTCCTCCGCCACTACATCCATGTCATCTGGCATCGAAGCTAATGATCTGATGTTCCTTCGCCCTCTACGTCCTCCTCATGCACCGTAGATCCATCCCGTACCAACTCTGAGCAGAACTGCGGAGCAACCGCAGCGAAGCAGAGAAGAGACCTGCTTCAGGTGTGTAAGCTACTTGCTTGGTAACACCCTCCCCACCTTTTTCTTTTGTTTTACAAAGTCTAAACTGACAGGATACTGGCATAATCATCTGAAAAGAAAGCTACCAGCTGAGACCCAGTGGCTGAATGCACTTGAAGAGGATCAGAGTGTCAAGAAGAAATTGGTGGACTTTTTAGAAACTTCACAAAAACAAGTGGCTGAAAATTTTGCCAATATTACAGATGCATTTGGCACACTCACTACCTCCATTGCTGAAGGTTTTTCTCTTCTAAGACAGGTTATTCAGCCTTCTCCTGCACAACCTTTGCATTAAATGCCATATGAAGCTAGAGGGCACATTTTTTCACACCCAACATCTTAACATTCAGTGTACCATAACCAAGCTTTTCATTCATTCTCAAACAACTCTGTCAGACAAAAGCAACAGAATCAACCACAAGCTGTATCCCATCCCAGGACAGGGCAGACAGGGTTCTCCCATACCCAAGCCCTTTTCACTGATGATTAATAAATGCTATCGCTCTTCTTAATGTTCAAGCGTTGAGTTTAAAATGTAAAATGCAACGTGTTCAGCTGTTTGCAAATACAAATTTTCATTAGGTCTATTTTTTCTATAAAACTTGGGAAAGTCAAGCATCTGCATCTTAAGCCCTCTCTGGAGAACAATTAGAACATGTCCAGGAGTAGTGGGCAGCTACTTTTGCAGCACCTGGGGAGCAATGGGGGTTAAGGACCTTGCTCAGGGGTCCAGGGTGGATCACCTAGGTGCTGCCGCATCCTGGACTTTGAACCCACCCGCACCCAAACCCGCTGTGCAAACCACTAGGCCATCCACTGCCGACGTTTTGTGAAGCCAAACATTTTGTAAAATATTTTGAAAAATAGTAGCTGCTAGTTTTGCCCTTCAGTGACTTCCAGATTCCCATCAGCCAGTAAGAGCGTTCCCGTAGGGAATCCGGAAGTTACAGAAGTTAACCCCATTGGCAGAACACCAAGGCTAAAAATTAGCCACTATCGCTACCTAAAACGGCCTGGACTCAAACATATGCGCAATCAATGAGTCATTCATTTTTATGGACTTAAAGCAGGTAAGTCCGACTTCCCCCTTTTACCACATAATATACCGTGTAGAAACCATTTTTCTTAGAAAGATTAAAATAATATCAGGTAGAGCTCCTTTAATAAATGCTAGTCATAAAAGTAAATTGATGATAACCTAGTAAAGGTAATTTATTTATGCATGTCGGGGCAGCTATTTGATTTTACGGTGTGGGCAGGTCTTCTTGCCAGCAAAAGTTGTTATCAGAGAGCTGCCTGGTCCTTATCAGTGCCTGCAGATGGTGCCCCATACTAAGCTCAAACTTTCTGCTCAGCTCCTGCCTTGGATTTGAGAGGGTGCACCCTGTGGTTAACCAGCTTTCTATTCTTTTTATTGTTGTTTTCATGCACCATTAGCTCTTGTGAAACTCTGTGCGATTTTATATCCTGCACATTAAAGGAAATGTGCTTGTGTATCTTAGATCGGTGGTTCCGAAGCTGCCAGATAATTTCAAAACATATATAACCTATATATTTATCTAATGAATTTCAGATTTTTATCGTGACTGTCAAAGTGAAACCATGAACAAAGAGATAAATGTAAATGTAACACATTAATCCTTTAACACATAAATACAAAGATCCACATTAATCTTCCTTTTTTTAAAGTCAGACTGTTTTCAAGCCTGATAATTAGAGGATCCTGCCGGACGACCCGTCTGATGTATAGATAATTGTCATCGAAGGAGCGGGGGTCACCAACATCCGTATATGTCATCTTGGGGTCGTGGCTCAAAAAGTCTGGGAACCAGTGTCTTAGAGCTTTTGACGTGCTGTATTAGGTATTTATGTGTTCATGTTTTCCATATTCTAATAAATTTTCTATTCTTCTACATGTGTGATGCTGCGAACCAGGCTGTGAACACAATTGCCCCTTTGGGGACAAATAAAGTTTTCTGATTCTGATTCTGTATTTTACTACCTGATATCTGAAGTTTACCCAGGCGAGGTCAAAATGTTTAGCTAAATATAGCACATCAGTTTCATTCGTTCACGCTGCTCCTGCAGAAGGACTGCCTTTTCTTGTTTCTGCTCTTTGTCTCTGTGGCTCTCTGTGAACCTTATTACTAATCCTCCCAACTTGTAAGCATCTCTGGTAACACACCATTCCTGGAGTTATAGTTTCATTTGTATCTTGCTGCGTTCAGGTGGCACATCTTTTATTTGAATAGGTTTACCTTCCAGCCCTGTGAGTTTTTTTTAATTCCTGTTTGCATGTTCAGCTACGTCAGGATGAGTCCATCGTTGCTCCACCTTACTGGAATCGTGATGTGTAGAGAAACTCTGTCGTGCGTTTGTCTGGCTGTTGACTCAGAGTTGCCACTGAGAGAGGTCAAATCTTTTTAATGAGGTATGTAATCAATTCATTTTATTTCATTAACTTTATCTGTCTCTTGGCATTTTTTTAACCTCTTTTTTCACTTAAAAACTTGTCCATATCTGTCTGATCATGTTTGTGCTCTGCAGATAAAACAGGAAAATGAAGGGGAACTCATCCAACTTAATGTTCAGTGTTGGGCTTTTAACTGGATTTTTCTCCATTTTCTTCTTGTTGGAATCAAACCTTTGGATCAAGCAGCTCAACAAAAATGGTCTCCAGCACACACACACGGGTAAGTGTTCATTTATTCATGTTTTGGGGAAACAAATCTCACACCGTGTCTCATTCAGCACACTTCCATTAGTGCATTGGAATCTGTCTGCAGTGAACACTTTGGTGGATAAATGCTGACCGCACTGAGCGCTACAGCTACCGGAAGGGACGAATGCTTATCGCCAGTGGTGGGAACGCTGCTTTAAAAAAGTAGTTAATTATAGTAACTAGTTACTTCTACCTACTGTAAAAGTATCTGCGTTAGTAAAAAAGTTACAGCATCATAAAAATAACTAATTAACTAGAAAAGTCATTATTCCGTTACTTTAAATTAAAAAAAGATCAGACAAGTAGCCTTTAACGTAACTAATGTCACCTGATGGATGCTGTGACATCGTCTCCCCCTCTCCTCCTCATGTGTGTGTGTGTGTGTGTATGTGTGTCTGCATGTGTGTGTGTGCGCGCTGTGCATGTGTGTGTTCAGCTGCACACTGACTTACCCAAATCTCCCCTGATGTTTTACTTTTCCACCAATCATCAGGAAAGTGACAAACAGGCTGCGCGTTGAAAACAGCTTAAAGGGGAAGTTCTGTATTTTTCAACCTGTACCTATGTTGTAGCATGCTATATGAGCATTTACTCACCCAGACAGTTGTAGTGCAACTCGAACTCCATCAGAAAATATTTTATATCAACACACGAGCGGCATACGTCCATATAATGGGAGCGATCGGGGCAAGAGACGCTCGTCCTCTAAATAAGGCATTATCTGCCACAAAACGCCTTCGTTTTACCGATGTGTTGTTACCAAATGCTAGTCGGATCCCTCCGTGAGCTGGATTCAGCCTGTACTTCTGTTGTTGTTTTTATTCCGGGGTCCTTTCAAGCCTTTCGTCCTCATCTGTGACATAGATTACGTCACTACTGTGAGCCATGGAAATATTGACGTATACCGCTGGTGTGTGGATATAAAATGTTTTCTGATGGAGTTCGAGTTGCGCCACAACTGTCTGGGTGAGTAAATGATCGTATAGCATGCTTCAATATAGGTACAGGTTGAAAAATACCGAACTTCCCCTTTAAATGAGCAGAATCATGATGAAACAACTTCTGGCTGCAGCATGAGATGCTGCTTTATTCTCAGCCAGCACCGCTCACACACAACACGCTTCTTCTGTTCCACTTTATTCTTCATTTTCACCCATAAAGTAAACATCAATAACGGTAACGGCATTATAAAAATGGGCAGAGTAATCAGATTACCGTTACTGAGCTTAACCCTAACCAGTAATAACGGCATTTATTCTATGGCCGTTATTCCATCGCTGCTTATCACCCGGCCACCGAAACACTTTAGTAGGCTTTCTACAGAGCAGAGGTCGGCAGTGAGAAGTGATGCAATCAGACGTCGCATCGACCAACACCAACGCAGGACCCTCCTCACTCTGGCTGGAAATGAGCTGCTCCGTATTCCACATTACTTCGCTGTAATACAGCCTCCGCTGCTGCTGGGGGCGCCACTACTTCCTTATCTGCCTTTATTCATCTCCGAAGACACCACTCTGGTGCTGCCTCTTCCGCTACGTCAGCAAGATGGTGTCCGAACTCTGGGAACGCGACCGCACTCAAACTCAAAAGTAGTGCACATGCGCTGATTGATACAGACCCTCAGTTTTAGGCTGCAACAGGCAGTTGAAATAACTGGAGGGTGAAACCTATTTTGTGGGTGTCAAGTGAGCTCTAACGGGGAACCAGAAACCAGAAAAAAACTCCAAGAAGAAGAAACCAGCATTTTAAGTCTTACAAATTGCTTCAGCTTTAATTTAAGAATTCTTTGGAAGGAATATTTCAGTAATCAGTATCATTTGGTTATCATTTATTTACAAGGCCGCACTGCAGAAATCCCTCAGAAAAATCAGTCTAACAGGTAGTAAATTCAACCTAATGATATCTGTAGGAACCCTATTTACTACCTCAGTATTTTTTTCTACCAGCACGAACTACATAAAGTAATGAAATAGCTTTTCAAAGCCAATTTAAAATATAAATTAATTACATTCTCATCATTTAACAAGTTAATTGTGAGTGTATGTTAGTAAAAGACCAAGTGAATGTTCTACATTGAAGTTAGAGAGACTTTTACCATAAGAGTTGGATTAATAAGACACGAGTGAACAAAAATCTGAATATACTGCGAGCTTATCTCATTCCCCTTTGGACGCCTAATTGATCATACCCATGGAGCATATTTGCAAAAAATAAAAATACTCTGACAAACAATAAATACCAGCAAATATTACTCCCTCTAGTAACTAATTAAATTAGAACGAATGTTATTTTTTTCCAGGTCCTAATTCCAGTTCTTTGCAATTATGCATGGCGATAACTGATAACAACTGAACCAATATTTATTTGCAGTAAAAAATTAGCTCCTGACTTGGACTTTTGATGAATTATAAAAAAACATTTTAATTTAGTTTAAATGCTGTTCAACATTTCTACTTGTCATCCAACAACTGCAGCATCATAAGTTAACTAAACATTTAAATTAATAACTTCACCTACTTTAATCGGGAAAATATTTAAAAAATGTAAAGCCAATCTGGCTTTACATTTTTACTAATACTAATACTGGCAGTATTAGTATTAATAATACACAATATAAATGAAAACTGTCCTGCTAAACAGGTAAATAAATCCAGTCTATCCTGCTGAATGATGTTGGTTCTCTAGCAGCTCGGGAGCTTCCCACCTTCCAGCCGATGTAAAC
>JAVQJG010216137.1:0-25006 GCA_036024015.1 Craterocephalus amniculus
AAAATGTATATTTGTTTCCTAAATTCTTAATTTGTTTTTTGAAATGTTATGTTGTTCTTGAATTTGTAAATGTGTTTTCTATATGTAAATTTGTTTTGCACTTCTCAGCCACCGTAGGGGGGGGTTCCATGGGCAAGGAACTGATTAAGTGCGGCAAAGGAGGGAGAACATTTTATTGTGGGACACGCTTGACGTGGGGAAATAAATTAGCCCCAGGGCATGGCGAAGGCAGTGTTCTGAGGGCATTTTCCCAATCTGCCTTTGATGTGATGCAAACCAGCTGATGCTCAACATTGTGTAGCAATGTGTGCTTGTGTGGTTTTTTCTAAATTTGTGCCTGTGGAGGAAAAAGAGTCAAATCAATATTGTGGCTGCAAACCCATGTACAAATGAACATTCCATAAAAGACATTCACGTTTCATAAAATGCATTTACACACACAAATTGCCTTTTGAATAAACACTTGTACAAGAGCCGAGGAAATCTGTAAGCGGCATAACACAAACACTAATCCTAAGACAAATGATCAAAAGACGGCTCTTAATGGAAAGGAAATGTTTCAGTAGTAAGTCAGCAACAACACAACAACAGGAAATGACGGATTTTTTTTTATGATGTCGTAGCATCTAATAAACAGACACACAAGTGGAGGCTGTGTTAGTGGCTGATGTGCGATAACCTTGTGGAGGGGATGTGACGTTTGAAGAGGAGGGGTAGATTGGAAAGGTGAGTGAGTGACAGGAAGAGCGAGGGGGTGAGATCAAGTGATGTGCAAGGACAGATAGACAGAGTGAAGGGGTGATAAGGAGAGATGGAGCCATCACAGAGGTGACCTACAACAGGCTTTCTTTCAACAGTGAAAATAGGCACTCCTCACCAACTTACACACACATGCACAGCAGGACAATGTGTCACCTCGTTTAACAGGTTGGTATTATTAATCAGGACTGAAGGAGGCAGAACAATTACAATCTAAGATTGTTCGGAACTAGGAGGATTTCTGGAAGCTCATCACAGGAAGTCTGTGGATTCATTACTTGCATTATAAAAGGCCTTCATAATGTCTCTGAATATTTTCATCTATATTAAGTCTAAAAAAGTGAAAAATATTCAGTGTATTCACTGAATCAGGGCACACTGCCATAATAATCTTCACACATTTACAATGTACAACCCTCTCTATTCACATATGAGAGAACATCTGGCATTTACTCCAGGGCTCACTGATTGTGGAAAAATCACAACTGCCATCATTCAGTAACAGCACTAACTTTGGGAAACATTAAAGATAATCATGAATAACTTAACAAAAAAAAAAAGAAAAATTGTATTTGTGGCCTCTTTAAAACTAGTCTGATTCTGAATGACTAAAGGCTCCCTTTCCACCATCTTGCTTTGAGATGAACTAAATATGCCAACAACCTGGTGCAGAATGTGACAGCGGTGTTTTCCCTCAGTCAGTATCACCACTGACACGCTGCACCCGGAAGCGAGGCCATTAACCTCCAGCTGTTGAAATGAAGCTGCTCAGTTGCCAGATTTTGTTCTTTTTTTTCTTTCTTTCTTTATTTCTTTTTGCTGAAAAAATTACCATAACAACCTTTTTCATTAGAATTTGAACAAATAAATATATGTGCAGTCTAAACTTTCTTGAAGGTGATTGATCCCATTTACAGCACTATGGCCAAGCTAATATACAGTATATTGGCATGACATTTTAGAACACTAACCTTAAGCATTACACTTTTGTTATTGTACAATTCAACCAGAAAAATGAACATTGCACATTGGTTATGAGTTTTTCTGTACTAAATTTGGAATGTGAAGAACATTATTGTAAAAAAGGAACATGTCTACACTGACCAGAGCAGCAATGTTTAAACATAACCCACCAACACTAAAAAAAAGATATTGTGAAGAGTTCCTATTACATTGTGATATTTATGTTCCCAGGACCATGGAAGTTTTATGGCTTTCATCTAACTCTCCAAAGACAGCAACAAGAAAGAAAACAGACTAAAGCTTCTCATGGCCATCTGCAGTAAAAACAGAATATTAAGCTCTATTTCAAACCTACAGCACCTTTGCTCTTATGGACCTCTCCAATGAGGATATTAATCCTCTGCATCCTCCGCCTCATCATTTTTACACACTTCCTTTCCTTATAAGTAGTAATGCAAGCTATTGTATGTCTATTGTGATGGTGGACCGAAGACAATTTCCCACTATGGTGGACAATAAAGATATATTCTGTTCTATCCATTTTGGGTTGCACACAACAGGAAAACTACTCAGAAAATCTGACATCACCCAAAGAGAGGTGTAAAGCTCAACAACTTTTATCTGAAATGAGAACATTAGAGAGAAGTGGGGAGGAAATGCAGAGGAGGAGAGAGGGAGAAGAAGACAACAGGCGACATCCCACTTACTGAAATGCATGTTGCACGAGTCCGACTGGAATTAACGTAGCGTAGCATAGTTATGGCTTTGTTATGGATTATGGTTAATCCTTTAACATAGGGAGCAGGTCTTAAAGGTAATTACACGCTACTATTGGATCCAGAAGCCAGAAATGGGCCCCTCTTACATCACGCTTATTAAGATCCAGGAGAAAACTGGTTGTTCCTTCACACTGCTTAGTCAGAGTACAGGTTAATACAGCATAGCAGTCTCTGCCAACCTTAATACTGCTCAAACTTCACTGCTAGACTTTTGCAGAGCTTGTTACCAAGATCTCAGTCATTTTAGTTTTTTGAAGGGTGGAAGGAAACAAAAGCTGGTATTTTCTTTGTATCTATTGATGAGATGGCAAGAAAAAACATGAAAAACCATAAACTGATCATCCACTTAGAGGAAATAACTAATTGTCAGCATAGTAGGATACAGTCTATTGTGGCAGCAACACCACATAGTTTTTCCCTCTTCTGTAGGTCAGTTGCCATGGCCACATTCTTACCCTTCCGTCCTTAAGACAACCTCAGATTTAGTGCCTCAAAGTCTGTTTCCATGCCTTATCTATAGCCGTTAACAATCCACTCTGTCCGCTTTAACCCAGTGGGAATTATTTACCCGACACAAACTTCCACTTCTCTTGACAAGAAACTACAAATTGTTAACATTGTAAGTAAATTTATGGGCCGGTGTGGTTTTGTTTACCTGTGAATTGGGGTCAAATTATCCCTTCTAACAACCCTAATATAAATGAACCAAAACTAATTGGCTGCACAATTATGTTAGTTGAATTAGCCGGTCCCGCCCACGGAACAGATTGAGTTATTCCCTTCCTGTTAATCCTACAACCAACAACACCAGACAAAGCGGCCTTGACAAAACATCACAGGATGTGTCAATATTGAATTATAAAAGTTTTAAGGAAGTACTGTAAGATAAGTTTTGCATCTCCAAGACTACGGACTCATTTATAATTCTTGTGTCAACTTCTTATTGGTATAAACTATTCTAATAATGAACCTAAGTATAGCAAATTTACAATTCAATAATGCCTTTAAAAAGATGAACAAATGTAAGGTTTACTCATTTTCCTGAAGGTTTCCTCATTCTCTCAAGTTTTTCTGGAAAAAATAGTCTTAAATAAGGCGGTAGGTATCAATATAGCAATATGAGCCATTAATCTTTTTTGTTCAAGAGATTACAACTTCTAATACTATTTCGAATACCTCAAAACAGTAATTTTGGTCATCATTTGGCCAGATATTTTTCTGCTGTACGGTACTAGACATGTTACAGAAAACTCTTTTCCCATTCAACCCTGTACGCATTTTACAGGCTTCAACTCGGAAACTGCATAACAAAGTAAAATGAAGAAAAAGATAACTGTCCTACACTGTCGAGATAAATATGAATATTGCTTTTTAGTTACATAGATGTAGCTCTAAACTTCGCTCACATCATTGTACTAGTTTGATATAATGAAGAAAGCAGTGCAAAATGGCCATTCTGGGACAACTGGCCACCTGTTCTAAATGTCCTCCAATTGGGAGACCACAGAATTTAAGAGGTTAAACAGTACCTTTTATGTAATCATGTTTTCAGACATTTTCAAGTAAATGTGAAATGACTTATCATAAAGCCAAGTTTAGGACAAGAACAATAGGAAAAAAGATGGTGGTAAGGTATTTCGAAAGAATATTATTGATATAAACGTTGCGAAACATAAGATTTAACGGTTAAATATCATGAAACTTTCATGTAAGAGACCATAAAACAGTTGGAGAGTGTGGAATTACAGTTATTAAAATATTTAACATAAGTGCTTACATGGTCATAAAGTTTTAAAAAGAAGAAAAATTTAATGTCCAATAAAAATTTGCAGACAAAAAAAAGCATTTGATGGCCATATTCTTTTCTTCCTTGATTGTGCTCACTTAGTCACAAGGGTTTGGTCTCTTTAATGCTAACTCCTAATAGCTCATGACTCTAACTGCACTTAGTCAGGTCTCACCAAAAGCTCTTTAGCAAAGTTTAAAGCAGCCGTGATGTTTTCTGATCAATACCTGGCTGTAACTCAAATCACACGTCAAGTGCCATTACTGTATACACCGCACACGCTCAAACAAAGTGCTCGCTGTGCACACGTACATTTTCATGAGCTCAGACAGTGTTTTTGATCAATACCTGGCTATAGATCAAACATCTTTTTTCAGTTTATGGCTAACCTTTCCCAAGGCTCATTTCAGACACACAGAATAACTCATGTCTAACTTGAGACTGCTGCTTTGACGGCATCTATGAAACTGATAAGTGCACTTAAATGCAAAATGACAGTTTAAGAACCTTGTTTTCAAACTGCGGCATAGTCAGAGTGTCTCATAAAAACACAAAGCACTTTTCTGCAGGAGGTAACTTCCCAGTCAGAGCCAAAGCAAAAAACACAGACGTAGACCACATGTCCAGCTAAAGAACGGTATTCTTTTCTTTTTGGAGATAATTTTTCTAAATATAAAAAGGTCAAACATTAAAGGTGTCCTTAAAAAAATTCTATTTCATGAAAAGAAAGTTTACATTGTCACAAATGCTTTAGCAAAGTGAATGGTGCTGAGCTTCTAAATCTACTGGATAAAAGAACCGTATTTTCAGGATAATTGGCTAATAATCTTTTCAAATGTAACTTTTGAAATAAAATTAAAGGGTGAAAAAGATTATTTTCCTTTTTGCATAGTATATATTTTGCATGTTGCAGAAAACAAACATCTATATATATATTTGCAGACTTCCAATGTTTTCTCAAACATCATGTGTGCCAGTGCACTCAGAGCTTCAGTTTGCCAAAAGATCATGGACACCAAATCCTGCAAACTGATTATTGACCCTCTCAGCTACACCGCTCAGTCTTTTCCCATCATTTATCTGATTCCCCCCACCTCTTCCACCTCATCATCTCATCTCAGACTAGGTTCACTTCTCACAGCCTTCCTCAGATCCAGTCACCCCCTCCCTGCTTTGACTCGGCCCTTTTTTTTCCCTCTGGTGTTTGCTTTACCTTCTTCCTTAATACCAGCAACCACCCCCCTCTCTCTGGCTCTACTCCTGCTCCAGATCCTCTCAAAAGGATGTTCCTGTGTTCAGAGTCACTGTCACCGTCTCAGTAGCTGTGCTGACCTCTGACCTCTTCACGACTGGGGTCACTGCCTGTCGCCATGGTGTTTAACATCCCTGTGGGAGGCCATCCTAGTCTATGGGTTTGGTGTGTGATTCAAACATACACATTATTTATAGCGCCATGTGATGCTGAGCCCTTGGATTTCCTTTAATCTTCTGCTCAGGTTACGACTGAAGACAGACAGCAGTAACAAAGCCCCCCTCCCCCCCTCACTGTTTAGTTCTTTACTCATTCTTTTAAACATCCCTGTCCTTGAATATTTTATTTTTCTCCCTTTTCCTATTTCGCCCCACCTCCCACTCTCAAGTAAAAACAGACATCTTTCTTCTTGGGATGCTCGTCCTCTGGATGACTTTTAAATGCTACCTGTTCAGTAACACAACAGAAGCAAGCACTGATGTGTAGTTATATCACAATCCTTAAACAGAGACAATCCTTAGTCATTTGTAGAAGAATTCTTAAGAAGGTTGCAAAGGTTTTCATGAATTGTGTGTGAAATACTTTATACGAATAAATTAGAATTTATTTCCATGCACATCAATTTTTAAATCAAAAGGCTGATTTTTGTCATTTGGATCAGAAATGTTTCAGCTGTTACTGTTCTGCTACTTTCAGTGCATGGGGCGGGCAGGGTGTTCATCTGAATGTGCGATTATGTCTGCATGTGTAGCGTGTCTCTGCTCACCTTTGACAGTTTTCCTGTGGATTTGGAGTTGGCGCAGACATGTGCTTAGGAGGCCAAACACTCAATGGGCAAATGATACAAACCCTGCACTCCTCCTCCATAAATTACCAGCTCATTACAGTAATGCAGCCCATTTAGCATAGGAAGAAGGGGGGAGGAAAAGAGGAAGCTATAAGACAGGTTTGTAAGTAGTGGAGGGGAGGGGGTGAAGCAGATGAAGCATATACGTCAAAAGGCGAAAAGTGGTGAGAACAAGTATGGGGCAGGTGGGGGTGGGGTGGGATACAACAGGAAATGAAGGAAGGAAAACAGGAGAGGAGAGGGAGGGAGAACAACAGGAGGAAGAGAAGGAGTTTGCTGTGATGTGTTTAAGCAGCTTTTCAATCTATACAGAAGCGCTTTTCATTAGGTTAAAATCTATCATCTATGCTGCTGCAGGGGGAAAAAACAATGGGGGAAATATTAATATAGATAGTGGATACAGCAGGAGACAGAGATATAGACCCAGACACAATGAGACAGGAGAGCGGAGAGAGGGAGGAGGAGAGCGAGAGATGTAACTGTTGTAATTGAATAGTGAACTAGAGAGGGCCTGAGTGCAAGCACTGATTAATACAATTCAAATTGATTGTCTCCTAGTAGCTGTGAGAACATCTCATTCTGACTTTCATATTTGGGATGTTCAGCATGTTCTCGAGGTGCTTGAGTGTGTATGGATGTGTGTGTTAAATAGAAAGCAGCTCATAGGGGTAGGGAGATAGAGAGTGCCCTCTAGTGCTTGGTGCTTTTTTTTAACCCCACCTTTATAAAGTAGCATTGGCTTGTATCCACATCCCTCACACACCCACACACCTCACCCAGCCTTCACATTATTCCCTGTTTTTATGTGTGCAACAGTCACCACTGCTGGTTACGAGCTACTTTTGATTAAAAAGAGACATATATACTGTTTAGATTTATCAGGTTGTGCTTTTAGACATTTTCTTCTTACTGGAAGACTGAAAAAAATACAAGAACATATCAGGAAAACAAGTTCATGTTCTTTATAAGTCAGACCAGCTTCTTATTTATGCCGATGATGGAGGATGAAACTAATCAGAGGATGCAACTGACAGTACAAGAAGTTGGTGCATCTCCTGTATTTACAATTTATTGCCTCTTTTGTCACTGCATTTTGCAATATTAATTAGAACAATACTGCAGGAAAAGTGCCACAGAATCACGTACGCCAGAGCCAAGAAGGCTGACGGGGAAGAGTCGAGTTCCATTTGCACCTCAGGAGCAGAGAAGGATTTATAGCTGGGGTGTGAAACAATCATTCAAGTTAGCGTGTCAGGCCCTGTGTCCAATTAGCAACAGCTTGATTCTCACATAGATGCTCTCCAGCTCAGGAGCTACAAATCCAGTCAGCACTGTAAACACAGAAAGCTCAAGCTTTTCTTTTCGCACTCTTATCAATTTAATGTTATTCCACCTGTTTTCAATGAGTGAGTGGCCATTTAGACAGCTGCATTATTGTTGGAGCTTATTTCACGTTCCCCATGTCTATTTGATGAGTGCTGATAAACCCTTAAAAGAAGTCAAGCTATTTTTTCGACACAAAAACTGATTTTCTCTTTTTTTTCTCATCTGATTATCAGCAATTGTTCTTTTCCCACTTTTTTTGGATTGCTGTACTTATTTTCTTCATTTAAAAAAAAATCCTCAACAGCACACTACCACACAGAAATGAATATCTTTCATCACAACATTTTATTAGAAAAGACTGTCATTCTTCTATTTACAAAGCGAGGCAGGTATAGTGTTGGGGAAACAGACACGGAGGGAAGAGGTAATTCCTGCACTTTAGAAACCCTTCACAGAAAGGATGGAGATGAGGCAGTATGCTATGCAGGACTATAGTGTAGAAATAGAAATTTCCAATAGACATACTTCACTCAAAAAAGATGTACAGTACGGACTTAATTTCCACCCCACTGTCTGAAACGCCACTTTCTGTTTCTCACTTTATGCAAATGAAAATATTATTTGTTAGTTTGTTTTTTTAGGAAGGTGAATAAACAAAAGCTAAACTCTGCACTACGGTCGAGAGAGCATATGCAGTAAAGCACAACATTTTTCAGAACAAAAGAAAAATTTTGATGTTTTTTTAGTTTGAATGGCTTCCATTTCCCACAACCTTTAAGTGAGCAGTTGCGACAACTTATTTGACCTCCTACCAATCAAACAGCTTCTATATTTGCTCTATATTTACTTCTATAAAGCCTCTCCCTCTCCTTTATAATCCAAAGCAAGGTCTTTGGGATTTGAAACTTTTTATTCTGGATGGGATTCAGGTCTCGACTCTATTTGAGCCATTTCAAAATGTTAATACTCTCCGTTGACCTTTTTATTCACTTTGGCTGTATATTTTACATCATAATCTTGTTGGAAGGTCCAATGCCAACCAAGGATGTGCAACAATCTTGAAAGACACCTCACACAAAAGCAGCAGTAGATGTCCAACATCCCGATGGAAACACATAAAAATCTGGTTAGAAAGTTTTCTGA
This sequence comes from Craterocephalus amniculus, assembly GCA_036024015.1. Classification (NCBI taxonomy): domain Eukaryota; kingdom Metazoa; phylum Chordata; class Actinopteri; order Atheriniformes; family Atherinidae; genus Craterocephalus; species Craterocephalus amniculus. The sequence continues at coordinate 8,856 of JAVQJG010216137.1, forward strand.
TTGCAGGAAAAAAAAAAAGGCTTTCCCAGTTGAGGCAAGAATAGACGCAAGAATAACTTTAGACAGTAACAGGTACAAAAAAAATGGAGAGAAAATGTCCCAAAGTCATTTACAGCTTGAAGGAAGTGGTCTGCATATTTCTACATATTCTGTCTTACCTATGAAACACACTCCTAGAAACAAGAATGGACATCTACATAATAAATATACAGTACGAGAACGTTTGGAGGTCGGATGTCAAGTAGGTACAAACTGCAAGAGTGTGCAAGGTATTGATCTAGGCAGCTGATCAAACCTTTCATTTATTATTGAGAAAGAGAGGAGAGGCTAAGGGTGCATACACACTACATGAATGATTCAGAGACTATCCTTAAAAAATGCATGTGCAGTGTGTAAGTGAACAAAAAAGAAAGCAAAGAATGACCAGGTACTTCCCCGGTTACAATCACCAAAACAGTTGTAAAACATGCATACCTGCACTCAGCATGTACCCAGACTGCAAGCAGCATAGTCAAAAAGCTATACGCACCACTGGATTTCATGCTTTAACTTCCACATATACTGTAATAAAATGTTTGCAGAGAAAGAAATGTTCCATTTAATGAACCCGTCTTACTATATTTAAGCCCCTAAAAAATCTTTTCCATTCCTAAACTCCAATTAACAAATTTTAACTGTTGTGGGCTTAGAAAAAAGGAAAGCTCAGCTAATGCAATGTGCACTCTCGACCAGTCAATAAAGTTGGATGGACTGCTTTTCAATAGAACATAATGGACAATTATCCTGCATGTACACTAATGGCTCACATTAACTGGCTGGAGCATGGGGATAGGTGGTGGTTTATTTAGTAAAACCGTGCTTTCTACCCATGTAGAGTGGCACACATAGGCTGTTTGGAGATGTGATACACTGGAGCTGGTTCAGGTGAGCTTGAATCATTTATCAAACCAGAGCTACAGACATTTATTAGCCCAATGTCTGCTTGCATTTTGCAACATCATGCCTCAGAGCCCCAACACACAGAGGGATGTGCTGCTCTGAAACATTGTTTTCTGTATCATTATATTACCCTCCTAAATTCATTTCCTCGAACTTGTGTGTTATTACAGAAAAGCAAATGTTCCAAACCTTTTTCCGTCGTGTTTATTCATTCATCATCTAAGACTTAATGCGGCTATAATCTATTAATTTGCACCTTCAATCACATGTTGTTCATGAATGCTGTTTGCTAAGAAGTTAACACAAACACAAATCAACAGCCAATACCATCAACACATACACAACAACACATACACACCTTAAGTGGAACCTGTTCACCCTGTGCATCTCCCTTCACAATCACCTCCACAGCAATTAATCAAAGCTTGTTCTTTTTCCTTCACGAGTTAAGACTGTCACACTTACCTCTCACTCTTTCATCATTCTTCACTTCTTAAAGATCCACGTGAACACAAAATGAGCCCTACGGGGGTGGCGATATGACACAACGTTGACAGAAAACACAGACCTTGGTTTAAATCATACTGGCATGTAGATTTATCACTGTTTAACTTGTCCAAAGTGTCTCCTCTCGTTGGTGCAGATCTGACTGTGTAAGCTGGTTGGCTTTCCTCTGGGAGGACCCCCAAGTTCCATTAAAGACTGGCTCAGTTCTGTTCTGCTTAGCTTTGTTCAGCGTGCAGTCTCTTACAACATACCAACGAAATTACCTACAGCATAGAGACATAAACCATCTGCAGTCCACAGAGGATCATTTCCTTTATCAACAACTCTGAAGGCCCAGTTCTTCCGATGATCCCTGGGTGATCTGGCACACAATCTTAAAGGCCTAGTCTTTCTATTTATATTCTTGGAAGTTACAAAAGAAGATAATTTAGTATATTTTTTCTTTCTGTCTTTATAAATTCTTAAGTGTGTATTTACTGATTTTTACAAAACCTGTGTTGCATTGTAATAACCAATTCATCTTTGAACAAAGAACGCAACACAACAGTTTATCCCATCATAAAATGAAGTGCTTGAAGCCACTTATTATCCCTGACTTTGGTCCTTCAGCAGTGAAATAGAAGAGTGTAAGGAAACCTAAGAATTACTCCTTATCCTTTCAACATTTGAAAGCAATGTCACTTTTATGAGTAGACCAGAAGACTGCATTTTGTTCATAATATCTTCAGCCACTTTCCTGCAGCTCTTGAATCTTGCACTTTACCCTTTCCGTTGATACAGCACATCATTCACAGAGTTGAGACGTGATATCATTTACCTTATTTAGGAAATGTTTTATTCAATACATCTGACATCGTGCTCTGCAAGGCTGCATGGTGATGTGGCCGTTAGCACTGGAGCTCCACAGCAAGAAGGTCCCTGGTTTCATCCTTGGATGGGAGGGGTTTGAACAGTCTCTTTCAAGAGGTTGGTGTGAGTGGAGTTTTCTTTTTTTTTTTACTATGTGTTGGCCCTGCAATAGACTAGCGACCCTGCCTCTTGCCTGCTAACTGCTAGGATAGGCTCCACACAGAATGTGTCACTTTGAACACCAGGACACTACATAGTTCTTGAATACTATTTGAGACCTTTTGACTGGAATGGCACTGATTTGATCAGTAAGAATGGTATAATCAAAACATAATGATAAACTGAGCAACGTGGGAATGGATGTACACCCAATCTCCTAGAATGTGGATTACCTCAATGAGAGATCACAGGTTGTGAGGCTGGGTGACTACATCTAACACCATGTTCTGCAGCACAGGAGCATAGTAAGGGACAGTGCTCTCCCCTGTCCTGTTCATGCACTACACATCTGACTTTCAGGAAGAGTCAGAGCTCTGCCATATGCAAAAATACTTTGATGACACTGGGATTGTTGGATTTCTTGGAGATGGACAGGAGATGGAGTGCTGGGTCTGGTGGAGAACTTTATAGGAAGATGCATGTCTAACTATCTGCAGCTGAACACTTCTAAGACTAAGCTAGGATGTGGAGGTGGTCAGGACCTGTAAATACCTGGGACTGCAACTGGATGACAAGCTGGACCGGTCTGAAAACAGACAGCACCCACTGAAAAGGCCAGAGTTGTCTGTACTTACTAAGGAGAATAGAGTCCTTTAATAGTACTGACAAAATCAGACTCCACCGGCTCCACAATCAGACTGAAGAACACTTTTACCCCCTGGCCTAAAGAGTGTACAACTCAAAGGGAGGACAACAACCACCAAAAAGTACACAGTGTATGTTGCAACAACATCTAACAGGCCGAAGTCATAAAATGAACTCCTGCAAACCCATGAACCTTTAGTCATACATCACCAAAGCAAGAAAATGTTCGTTCTCTAATGATAGGACTCAGAATGGTCTCTTATATGTACTATATTCATAGCAACACTGTGTAAAGCACTGCCTTTATAGTGCATTGTTGCATTTGTGTCTAGTGGCAAAGCGTTCCAGATATCATTGTTGTTGGTCCCTTGAGCAACATGCATAATTCATAAAGAATGTTGAGTACCTTTTACAAAAAAAACATAAGAGTACGTTTACTGTACATGTGAGCTGGCTTGTACACAGTCCAAATGTGCATGATGGATGAGATGATCAGCTGGATTAAAACCACAGGATAAAACCACAAAGACTTGTGGAGGGAAGGAAAGCAGTTTCAGGAACATGAAACGATGGTTATTAAGGCATTGATGAGGGACAAAAGCAAGACTGAATTTAGGGTGGGATTACACGGTATGCCTTGCCTTAGGGTGGGCTGGCTTTCTTTTGAAAATAATTAAGCTGAAAAGTCTTTTTTTTAATGGTTTCAATAGTTACCTCATTGTTAACCTTTCAAGGCCAATTAATCTATATAGTTTAAAAACATAATCCTTGAGAACTATGTTGCAAACCTCTGATAAATAGTGATATTTGCCCACCCTTCCTCTCAGAAATGACTTTGTTTTATGAAAGTACCAGATCAAAGCAAAAACATGAGGCATCCAATCAGATTTAATCAAACTTCTGGGAGTTGTGGCTACAATACTGCAAGTGACGGATGGATAAACAAACAGCCAGATGGAGGACCAATTCACAGTCCAAGACGGAAAGTAGCCAGAAAGAAATGTAGATAGGCACAGTTCTTTATAGTAGTGAGTGAGCAATTCAGAGATAGAGACCAGCAGTAAAGGGAGGGGAGTAAAGGTAAGCAGCCCGGTTGCACGAGACGACAGGGAGTCTACTTTTAGATGGATGGGTCCAAGCTATTGAGAAGGTCAGACCTCATTTGCACCAGACCTTTTACATTTTGTGAAATGTTGGCCTAGCCATTGGACTGTCAGGAGCAATTTGTCGATTTGAAAAATGGACGGGCTCAATGAAAACTATGAGTCTGTGGTAAAAGCATGAGGCCCTGGCTCTGTGCTATATTATAACACATCATTTAAAAGCCCCTCAGCCTATCTGAAATCTCCATTGTCTTGCTGTCTACAGTCAGGCAAAACTTTGGTTATTTCTGTCTCTTTCCGCAATGTGGCTACTGAACAGTCATTGTCTTGATGTCAGAAATTGCAGCCCCAAGTTTCTCCCCCAACATCACAGGTTGTCATTGTGGCATCTCTCTTCCAAAATGTATTCTCAGTTATAGCACGTCTCATGCTTCAGCTCTTTTCCACTATCTAATGTTGTCCTTCTATTTTCTGATTTCGGCAAAGTAAATGGAGAAAATCCTAGAAAAAGAAAAAAATGAAACAATGGTCTTTTTAATTAAGATAATAACCCACTAGACTGATTAAAGTAATCTGATAGGTATTCACAGAAAGAATAAGCCAAGACGTCAATGGACTTTATGATGGCCAAGGTCAAATAAGGAAGAATACATCTGCTGTGTGGTGCAAGTCTGTCTCTAGTGAGATCTGTCTTTTAATTCAAGTAGAGCAAACATAATAACCTAGCAGGGGGCAAAAGAACAAGAGATACGAAAAAAGAGTTTGGAATCAGAGAAGTGGCATGTACAGTCAGAGAGAAGACACTAACCAGCTCACACTCTATCCTTAGTGAACCAAACATTCAAACTCAGCCCCACTCCTATGTTTAATGCAGGTCAACTACAACATCTGATGGAGCACTTCAGTTTCAGATTAGACTTGCACCACTGTGTTTTCACAGCTTTTTACAGTATACACTCACACTTTTTCCAGATTTCAGATTAACATAACTCATTTACTTTGCAGGGCTTTCAGTGATATACTGACCAAATTGGGTTTTACTATTAAGTAAATTTTCAATCTATTTCTTTCATGGGGGTTGTATGGCCAGTATGACAAAGCTATGCATTAGAGGCAATTCATTTCACTTTTGGAGGGAGGTGTTCAAGGTCCATTAATTCTGACTGAAGTTGCTTATACCAGCGTAAAGTGCATTTCCTCAACTGTCCAGCACGCATTTCAGATGATTTCTGTAAAGTATCTAACTCGTTTAAGAACCAGCCGATCCATGTCAGCTTTTAATGCAAAATACAACCACTTTTGATTAAATTGGACTTTGTGCATTAAAAACAACGCCATAACTCAAAAAGTATTGGAATTAACTTTATTATGCTTTTTTTCATCTGCCTATCATTAAAGTACATAAAAATCTGACCCCTCTTACTGTTCTCCTTTGGACAAGGACATATAACTTAAGCCCAAAGGACTGTAACTCTATATCAAGACACCAACCTGGCAACAGTCCAAGGAACATTTAAGACAGCTTCCATAAAATAATGCTACCATCAGTGTTTCAGATATGCGACCCAATTGCGTCTCATCAATCAATTGGTCCCTTTCATTAAAGAGTGCTGCCTGCACTATTGCATAAGTTCATGGTTTTATTCCAAAGCTTTTCCTTGGGGTTTCAAAGATTTGATTTTAAACAAATCAGCTGACTTTACATAAGAAAAATCCACCAGAGATGCTGTGTACAGAGCATAAACCCACTAACAAGGTGAGTAAGGGGTCGGCCTGCGTTTGAATCGAGGGCATATAAACCATATCAACCTTAATCAAAACGACAGATGTACTTTCAGCTCTACTACACCTACAGTATTTAAAGATGCAGCACAAAGTGGTAACGGTACACTGTCACAGATCAAAGTAGCAGCAACAAACTAGAGGTAATGAGGGACGCATGTTGAAAATACAAGGCACTGTAATGAGTTCTACAAAACAGATGAAAATGCTCAGGGCTTTAGCTCCAGCTTTGATGCTGTATAGACCTAGGTGTCTTTCCAAGTAGAGGAATGTAAGTCCTGTAATACCATCCACCATCAAGGCTGACACAGGCTAATTTACACACCAATCGAGATTGTTGAGCCTGCATAATCTGGACTCACCAAGTTTGCATTGGAACTCTCCCAAAAATGTAGGAAGAATCAATGTTGTTGATCTATGCAAACATAATACATGCATGTATACTTAATGATTTATGAAAAACTGCATTACCTGAAAGAACAAAAAGCCTCAGTTTGATAATCATCTTCTATTTTCAATATTTGTCTGAGGCAAAGTTTTATACCCATGGTGGGGTAGAAACTGCAATCCAAATAAAGGAGCTGGTTGGCCTGTAAAAAAAATACAAAGTCTTTATCACACAGTGAGCCAGCTAACCCTTCAGTTTTAACAATGCAGCTTAACTCTGTCGGTTGGCACTCACAGATTTCAAGAAAACAGTATTAAAAATAAAAACAAGTGATGCAAAGACAAAACTAATGACATCCGGAGAAACTGCTGCCATCTAGGTAATGACATACAGTTATTCTCTCTGGCAACATATGAAGTTAATTATGCAAGAAAATGGGAGCGACAGTAATGGACCTAATTCCAACAATGTAAGCTGTCCATGTCAAATAACATTACAGTGAACTGTGTTCTACCAGTTTAAATGTGAAATTATAAGTGATTTATGATTATGATTCTTTAGCTGTTGGAGCCAAGCCTAAGTAGCAGATTCACATTTCCATTTATAGCTCAAAATTATTTGGAAGAACTATAAAAACCACTAGAAAGTTGCCCAAGGACACAAAATAGTGTCAGAAAGAGTAAGAATAAGTAAGGCACAAAGAGGGCCCTCTTTGTGGCTATGGCATCAAACTTTCAGTACACGTACCATGTAGCTGATTCTGACCATGACGATAATATAGTCTCCACCCACATTTCCCTTTCCAGGCTAATAGTCTGTTAGCTATAGCTTAGGTGGCTGACCGACCCTGACTGCTGCCATATCAAGCAGAGACCTCTGAGCTGAAATCAATAGCCAGTCTGTGGATAGAGCTTGTTTGTCACCCTGTCCCTGGTCTGTCAGTCACCATCCTGTATGTCCTCCAACTGCTGCGGCCACTAAACTCAGCTCAAGGGCTGTCCATGGAAGAGTCCTTGAGAAAAACAAAATGTCCAATACTTTTCAATAAGAAAGCTGCTACTAAAAAGATCCATTAGTTTAAGTGTTTGTTGTTGAAAGAGACAGACATGCAGGTAGTTTGGTATGCTAGATTGGATGTATTTGTGTTCAGTATCGCCCCAAGTCTAGCTAGAACTGTCATTTCTCCTAATATTTATTAAATCATTCATCAAAAATACCATCTAGTGGAGCTTAGCAATGGGGTTGTTGTTCGTTGATCTTTGATCTAAAGCAACCACATAACTAAGCTACCTGTGCCAAATCTTGATCAATAATACATTTAAATGACTGTAAGACACTGTGTCAAAGATAGGGCTGGGCAATATGACCTTACATCAGTAGCACCATTAATTCAACATGTTACCTCAATTATGATTACTTAGTGATTATTTTCGTATGGTTTTATTTTTAGCCCTCATAGCAACAGTTTTACTTTACTTTGCTTTCATAATAGAAAAGCAAAAGTGCAACAAAGAACACACAGATGAACTATATACAGTCATTTAATGAATAGTTTTAGACATATTTCGGAGAAATAATTGAAATAGTCCAAATAAAAATGATTACATTGATTATTGGGTCTGAATGACGATTTTGATTAATTTTTGAAAAATTGCCCAGTCCTAGTTGAAGACAACAGTTATTTTAAACAATTAAATTAACATATTTTTACTAAATGTCTTATTCATATCCCTGTGTGGGCAGTGTATTATCTTTGATAAAACAATGATGTAAAATATAAAGTCAAAGATACCAACATGAAATGAAGAGCATTTCAGTCACACAAAAGGTTCTTTCACAAATATGGGAGGCACTGGGTCAGATGGGAGGGCAGGTCGTCCACCTCTAACTGTCGTATCACCTTACCCTCCTTGCCTCCAGTGTTGGCACCACTGGTTGTGGTGATAAAAGACAGTGTAATGTAGTGTCCAATGATTGGAAGGATGACGCTTCAGCAAGACACTTTACCCTCCTTGCCTCCAGTGTCGGCATTACTGGTGTATTCAAATGTAAGTCGTTATGAATAAAAGCCTTTACTAAAATGACTTAAGTAGAAAATATTAGAATTATTTCATTGATCAAATCTCATTACAAAGGAACTTTTACAGTCATAGGATTTGTAAAAGTGTATAGACAATTAAATCACTTGAGCTAATAGTCATATTCAAAGTGTCTGAAACTTAGACCAGCACAGACGTAATGAATCTGAACAATTCTTGAGTTGAAAACAGCTAATTTCTGTAACTGTGGGCTCAGATTTAGCAACAGGACACCCTCAAAGGGATTAGGGTTAATCTGTTACACTACACATCAATGAACTTCAATTTTGCAATTAGCTCTGGCAAAGACAAAGAGCCTAATCAAACCCCACAGGGGCTGCCCTCATGATACAGAAAGGATCCTCCTTCTCCCACACAGCTCTAGTCTAGCCCTCCCCCCCCGTGTGATAGTTACAGCATAGTTTCTAGCACAACATACCTCTCACATCCACAGTTGGTGTTCAGAGGTACTGGGTCAAATGTGTACCCAAAACAAAGTGTCCAGGTACATCTTCATAAATGGATTAACTGTACGAGTGTGTTTTTTTTGTGTTTTTTTCCTGTGATGCACTCTGTTCCTTGTTAAAATGAAAAGTAAATGTGGAAAGAACACAAATACAGTGAAAAGTGAAGCGGGCAAATTGCAGCAGTGCAGTCTGTAAAAGTTAATCGTTACATTAGACGTTACAAGCTGTTACACTCTGAAGTTGCTGGTGTTGAGGAATATGTGTAAGTGGCCCTTTAAAATAATTCATAAACGCTACAAAAACGTGGAAAAAGCCCTGCAGCTTTAACTACTCTTTTGAAAGGATGTCGAGAACCACCAGCAACTCCACTTATCACTAGACGCTGGCACCTCTCTCGCTGTAGGAAATGATTCAGCAGAAGATGGTTGAAAACCAAATTCTCCTTGAATCCAACATTGAAACACATCTCAGGCATATGGTGACTGACGGTCCAGTGTGACAGACTTCTCTTTAATAGAGGCTGCAAAATAGAGCGCACAGATCCAAAAGGGTTCGACTCTCCTTCTTTATTGGTTCAGTTCTGTGGGGGCCAATTCTTCATGCATGTGCCAGTCCCCATGAAGGTGTAAGCCTTGAAGAGCTGCACTCCTGCTACAGTGCAGCTTACCAGAGAAAAATCCCCCTGATATTTGGTTATTGATTGAGGCAGCCAGTGTTAGTAGAGTCCTTTGTGGTGCCAGAAGTGCCAGAGCATATTCTTCTTGTGACTTCAGTAGGTGAAATGAAAACACATAATGTTAACCCAAAGAGTAAGGCAGAAGTTTTTAATCAACTGATGGAATAACTTGCTTATTTAGAATATTCTGGTAGCCAGTAGTCCTCGTTCTGTTGGCACATGATGTTTCTGACCCTAGAGCTTACCAACTGCAGTAATCCCTGACCACTGATGGCCCCCACAGGCTTTTACAGTAGGCACTATGCATGATGGGTGCATCCCTTCAATGGCCTCTCTTCTTACCCTGAAGTGCCCAGTATTCTGGAACAGGGTAAGTCTGCACTCATCAGACCACATAACCTTCTTCCATTGCTACAGAGTCCAATCTTTTCCCCCCTAGTTAGCCTTACTGATGCGCTCACATTAACCCTGAGTTCTACTGCTCTAATCTGCTAATCTTGATTTCACCAAACGTGCAAGTGATCACAATGATTCAGGATTTTTTCTGACCATATTTCTTCCAGGAAAACATTGGTACCCACCATTGTTCCAGCTTTTAATAATGCACTGAACATTTCTTAATCCATTTTTTTTATTTTCTGCATCTCCTAAGACTTTTTCTGTCTTATACATGCCAAGGATTTGACCCTTCTTAAGCAGACTAACATCTTTTCCATGACAACAGGATGTGTCTTTCAATGTGGTTGTTTTAAGAGATAAAAAGAGAATGTGAAGCCTCTGATATAGTTTTGAAAGCTTAAGATGGCATTCACACCAGGATAGTCCAGGAACTTGGTCTGATCAAAAAGGTATTAAAAGAGATTAAAGTTTTCATACCTTCCTTTGCTTTGTGTTCAAACTGCACTTCACTCAAGCACACCAAACCTCCTAGAAAATGTCACTGCTGTATAGAAGATATACCTGCTCCCCAAAATATGCTGATCAGTCATGAAAAAGCAGGAAGAAAAAAACTAGGTTCAAATTTTGTAAATAAAATAAAACAGAGCAGGCAGATATTTATTTAGTGCCAACAACACAATCACATTAAATAGGCTACACGAACAAATTAGGAAAAGTATGTTTACTCCTATCCAAACAAGACGTCTGCATAACTTCTGTCTTCTTAATGATTTATTGTGGTTAGAACACAACTTTTTTTCTGGTTTACTAGATAGTCTGTTAGCAAGTGAACTGAGACCCCCAGCTTTCAGGAGGACAAGAGTCTGCTTTTTTGGTCCATATCAAAGTGCAGGTGATGTTCTTACTGTGCACACTATCCGTGGAAGAGGACCATGGTCAGAGCGGACCAAACCGCCACAGTGTGAATGTTCCCTTAGAGAACAACTATTTCTTTCAGTTTCTCACATTTGACACTGGGAGCGCCGCGTTCTAAACATCCCGAGCAGCGCCGCCAACGGCCAGCCGACCGCTACATGAGTTATTCACGGTTTGGGCTGATATATGCTGCTGTATCACTGAATGTTGACAAAATCATAACATTTCATCTCCAGGTAACCATAATACTAGGCACATAATAATGTTTGAAACAAGTCGCTCAAAGTACGGACTTTATTTGGGACTTAGCCCAACTTATGTTCTGAATTACAAAGTGCTACTATACGAAGTATTTTTCAAGATAAATCTTCCATAAATTAGTAAATAAGTGGTTTATACCCAACTGAGAAATAAAGTGTCCCTGATTATTCACAGCGATCTAGTGATAAAAATTCCTTATGTTCATCAGTTTTTGCTGTATCGTCATAAAGCGGTGTGTCTTAGCCATCTGTGACAGCCACCTGCCCACTGACTGTGAGGCAGGAGCAGATGCTGCTATGAATGACAGAAGCAGTAGCCTATCAGTGCACACGGTTTGTGATCTTACAGCCAATGAGAAGCAGAATAGGGCGGGCATTTGTAAAAACTCTGCAAGCTTCTGATATGCGACAGTTTGAAAAGAAAAGAATTGTCTCCCTGACGGCTCCTACTTAGAGTTGCGGCAGTTTAAAAGTGTTGAACTGTTCGTAAATCTGGATTTGTTTACTTTTACAAAGAAAGAAGCATTTAAAATCATCGACAACAAGTATCTAATACAAGTGCTAAAATATCAGGTTCAGCCGTTTAGTTTTTAATGCACTAATTTGCATTATAATGTGATTGAGGGTCAAAAGACTCTTAGCTGCGTTCCCAGTATTAATCTACTTTGTTTTACTTTCAACTTCCATGATTATGACTTCTATAAATAGTGGAGTGCAAAGCTTGTGTATCATCAGCTAGCTGGCTGGAGTGCCGGGGTCAGAACTTTATTTCAAGTTATATATAATAGATTTTACATCATATCATGTATACACAGTTACATGCCAGCTTAGAACCTTTAAACTATGCTAAAACATAAGTGCCACATCAGAGCATCCAAACATATAAAATGAATTGGTAGAAAAGCTTTTTATGAAGATGTGTTCCAAGGATAAAAAAAAGTATTAGAGTAGCAGGAAAGTGTTCATTAAAATGGGACTTTGGATACTCCCAATCCTGAATCACTGAAGTCATTTCGGTGTTTGTGTTTCTATCTGAAAGCACATGTGCAAACACCCAGATGACATGTACGCTCATGCATACACACACAAACACAACTTGCCACACTGCCTCTAGTCAGAGCATATGGTGGATATGTAATATATTTTCCAAATGTCAGCGAAGCCTGTTCACAAGTGCCACCATCAAATCCCTGCTGAAATTTATAAAAGAGGGGCGGGGGGAAGAGAAAAAACAGACTGAGTCAAATGAAACCAACTGCAAAGCTTCTTCAGATACTAGAAACACTTTGAGCCTTCAAATCAAAGAAGAATATTATGAGGAAAAATCTGCAAAAGTGAAAAAATGCACAAAGAAACACAGGCCTGATGTGAAAAAGAAATGTGAATCAAGTAAAACTTTAAAGACTTTTTCCTTCTTGCAAGGCATTTGGCTTTGTGCAAAGGCGTGTACACACCCGCACACGCATACATAAACACACACATACAGTATGTGTCTCTTTGCATGTTTTCATTAAGCCTCCAATTTCTCCAGTCACTAGAAACATTTCAGTAAAGTCTCTTAATTAACATGCACACCGATTAGAATGTCATGTTTTAGAATGGGCAGCAATCTGTTTTCCTGTCACTCTCTCCCTTGGACACACACACATGTGCACACGTACACAAAATCCTCCCCAGCCAGTGACTTAATGGCTTTTTTTCACCTGCACTTAGCAATGGACTATGGCCTGTGAATAATAAGTGGGAAGAACAAGCAAAGCAGAAGAGTGGGAGATGGCGTAGGAGTAGGGGAACGATGTGTATTTCATGGCTTGGCTGTTGCCGTAGATGTCATATTCTGTGGGAGATTTCATATTTCTTCCCCTATTTCAATTTTATGTATACGTGTACTGGGAGCAATTTTTTTAAGAGCAGGACTGATAATAATAAATGGTTTCTCTGTCAATCTAACTTTCAAAAGACAAAAATCCAGCTTCAGTGAATTCTCTCTGCATATAATAAGGACTATTCATGGACCCTACACTGGTAACATAATGTATGTATGCTTGAATATGTCTGAGTGAGTGAGACTAATTGTTCAGCCAGATGTCAAGGACGTTGGGATTATACTCTAAGGGGCTGAGAAATATATATTGATAGAGCACATCTTATGCTGGATGTGAGGTTTATTTGCTGAACATGTGAAGGAACAGAGAGGGGAGAGGCTCTCCAAACCATCAGTGAGTCCTCGAGTCTCACATACCTAATTTTCAGAGACAAATAACATAAATAAATGTCCACAAATAGACTAAAGAAAGCAGTTTAACCGTCGTGAGGACTAGAAATACAATGCTACTGTTTGTACTACGTTTGCCATTAATGTCTATCAAAATCTAACAGCGGCAAACAAAACAAACTACCATGTCCCTTCCATAAACTGTGCTTGGATTTACTAGAGAAAATAATCGGCCACGTCATGGCCTGTAGCGGCACAATAAACATGAAAACACGGCACCAATGTTTACCCGTGCTCCCCAGAGTTTACCTACTAGCACGAGCCAGGATCCCAACTCCCATTTTAGAGAGCTTATGTGTATGTGGGTGTGTGTTTATGTAAAATTACCAATGAGGTATAATGCAGACTAATAACAAGTAATAAGGGTAATGTTGACCTTGTAATAGCTGGTTTCCTTCCAACCAAAGGGCTTGAAAGGCCGTCTTTGTGTGATGCAGGCGGCTGTTTAGGCAGATCACTTGAAGGGTTAACAAAACCAAGACCAAAGAGAACCTTTCAGTATTAGAGCAGTCAAACATGATTTTGACAAGAAGAACACAAACACAATATGGCAGCTTTCACTGACCGGCACAAGAAGCAGACAGGAAAACAGATGTGCTGGAATGCTTTGGGTCAAAGCTGGTGTGCAGACAGTTGCATAGCAATGATTCTTCGGATAAAGAAATATATAGCTAGCCACTGCTTTCTCACCACTACAGTGTTGGATGGAGGGTAGTTACTAATAATGTGAATGTTTCCCATAGAAACATCACCACAGAAAACACTTGATGATGGCTGCCGCTTTTTACTTATAGATTCACACATTAAATGGTAAAATTGCATCATACAATTTGCTGATGACAGGAGAAGCCATCACACATGCTAACATAAGAGAGGCAGATCAACATAGAGTAACACCATCATCCAGCACCTCGTAACCACGCAGCCATATCAATACCAAATCTCTTCATTATGGCATCATAACATTGTCAGTGTTTCTGCAGTGTCTTGTCTCACATGTGTAATATAAGACGGTACATCCAGAGGTAGGGCGTATTTTAGGATGATTCTGGAAAAGTGTGAATATCACTGTGGCATTTGGTGGGTTGACTCCTAGAGCAACATCAGAAGTGTTATTTTATCGGGAATTATGAGCCGATATTTTCCTGCTTTCCTTTTAGGGACAGTGAGGAAGTAAAAATGAGCAGTAAATATCTAAAACCTCCTCGGCAGGACTGACTCCTGCTAGTTAGGAATAGATGGTTAGCACTTGGAACAGTAAGATGTCAGAAAAACATCAGTTTTTACTCACTAATCACATGTTCTTGGCACTTCACTTCATTTACCCACTAGTGCTGAAGTGCAGTAAGGAAACAAACAGAAAAGAATGATCAATTCCAAGATGTTAATGGAAACGTCACTTTGCAGCTTTGAGACTTGCAAAGCAAAAACCTAGAAGTCCAGATGCAAGTGATGAGCTTTTCATACAGTACCTACAGGAATGGTTGGATGTTCGTGGCCAAGACAATGTTTTTCCATGTTAATAGCATCAAATGAAGCTTTGTCATTTGAATTGCAGACTGCATGATAATGAGATGGAAAAGCAAGGTCGAGTTGCAGTGGATTTTTCATTAAAGGAGAGATGCCTCGGCAGGACAATGCAGCAGATGAATATTCCATCTAAAAAGGAAGGCAGCCTTGAAGCAGTGAACCTTAGCATCAGGAATGCTCAAACACAATTTACAGTTTGCTCTCCTGAGCTCACCTTTTCATTCTTCATCTGATTCATCTCTGTTGTCTCTGTGGGCTCGACGCCACAGAGCTTTGCCTTAAGCTTTGAATATCCTTGAAGAGGAACAGGAGAAAGACGGGATCTACATGGTTCTCTGTGTTTACACACTTTAGGGTAGACCCTTTCTTTTCTTCCTAAATTTTGGTCAAATCTGACTTGAAATATTTTCATTTATGGACACATTCCAACTTGAATTCTATTCCTACTTTGGGTCAGACATACACCTTACTTATATAACCCACACTTATTTGCCATATTACAGTTTCAATATTGGCAAACCACCCCAAACGAGAACACTCCTGATTTAATTTCAGCCTCATGTTTTCAGCATTTTGCAAAAGAGAACTGATTTCTATTCAAGTGCAATCATCCATTGTTAAAGTCATCTATGAATACTCACAAATAATTGATGATGATATATCATAAATAATGTTTCCTACTTTATAAATTGTTTGGGATTTTGTGGTAATGTGTACATTACAATTATTTGTAATTAAAGCTGAAGTGTCTTGTATTAGGCTCTTACAACTCAGTGCTGTCAGCAGGCATTGTCGATGAGAGGTTTGAGGTGCATTTGATTCCTCCGATACGCACACGTTCAATAAAACCCAGGCTTTGCTGCTGGCTGTTTTCTCTGTGATTTGATAAATATAAAAGTAGCGCCATACAACTTTCTGAAAAAATGTTTGTCTCTGCCTTGTTCTGATGGCGTGTTTTCCTTCAGCATCCCAATGCTGAGAAACTACACTTCACAACTTTTGCCCCCGGGATGCTGCATCATGCACCAGTAAGATTAAAGCAAATATATACAACACTACTAAGCAGTGGCGTTTTCTCCCAGAAGCAAAGGGAAGCACAGCCTCCTCTATTTTTTTGCTGCATTCATTTATTAATTTTCAGACCGTGGCTGTCATTGTTCTGAAACTCTTAATTTTAGA
>JAVQJG010216147.1:0-10852 GCA_036024015.1 Craterocephalus amniculus
CCCCCCCCACGGGCCCAAAGAGAGACAGAAATGTGTGTGTAGGTATGTGAGGGGATTAGTGGCTTTGGCCAAGGCTAATCTGTGAGTCCCTGGGGAGTCTGCAGGGCCCACTGCTGGACTGCATTTGAGGAATGAATTGTAAAAAATATGTGTGTGAGTGTCAGGAATCTATCCAGCACCACTGCCTCTCTGTCTGAGTCATTGACTTGTGATTAAGACTTATCACATCACAGAGTGAAATACCAACAGTGTGTGTGTGTGTTTGTGTATGTTTGTGTGTGTATGTGAAAGAGTGAAAAGGGAGAGGGTGAATGTAGTCAAGGTTATAAAACAATAGGGGCCAGACCGTGTGGTTACTGGGATGGCCCAAAATGGCTGAGGGAACAAGGAGGTTACAAAATGGCTGCTGTTGCCTGGAACCAAGATAAATTCTGCTGTCTTGATGGAAACTGGTCTTTGTTCACTGTAGCCCATGAGTTAGCATTTGTTAGCGATAACACGTGTGGCCCAGCAGAACAAAGGGGCCATGTTCTTAGTCCTCTGATGAGAAGATCCTGCTGCAGAACAGAACAAAGAGATATACGCTGTTCCTGGCTGATTGAAGATGAGCAGTAGATGTTACCAGGGCTGGTCTTCTGCAGGCTGAGGTTTGCAAGGTTGTCCCTCATGGCCTGGGGAGTGGTCATCCAGGATCAAGCAGATGTGTTGACATGTGGCCTGGTCTGCGAGTGGGCCCGAGGCTGGTCAGAGGAGTGTGCCTGCCCACTGAGGTTGGAGGTGAGAGCAGCAGAGATGTCACCTCTTCGAAGCAAGAGTTGAAAGAGCTGACTGAGGGCCTGCAAGGCCTATTGTCCCTTAGAGCCTGGGGAATGGTCACCCAGACCTGCCTGGCAGAGGAGAGAGCTGCTGAGATGTCACCTCCTCGGAGTCAAAGTTGAATAAGTAAGATTGGGGATGGTCTCTGGGGCTTTGCCCAGAGTTGGGGGCAGACTTTCTGGAGCGGTGGTCTGTTAAAGTCAGTTTATTACAATAAATTTACCTGTCAATGTAAGAGGATCAGTTGTGATCCACAAATGAAGTCTTGGCTTTGCTGTTTCCCAACATCTGTATCTAACATACAAAATGTGAGAATTCTCTGAAACATTTTCTTTTAAAATGTTTCATTTCAATTTTCATTTTTGTTAAATAACACTGACACATATGACATCAGCACACAATTCAGCTTTCTTAACCAACTTATTTATTTAAAAATCAACATCCTAAATAGCAGACAACAAAAAATTTGGCTTAACTCACTAAAACAATTTCAGCTTAAAAGAAAGAGATACAAAAGTTTTACTTGCAAATGTGTCAAAAAATTATACTGAGATAAACAACAGATGTACTGTGGACTTCTTTCATAAACAGAGTATATATGGCATATTTGTGATGATGTTCAATCTCTGATACCCGACAATCTGACATCACTGGACAGCAGAGCTCTGTAATATTATTAATGAGACATAAAGTTCAATGAAAAAACAACAGTTAGTTAAACTAGGTAGACGGAAAAAAGTAAAAGCCAGTAGATTGATTTAAAAAGGACCAATACACGATAAGGCAGATGCTGTTTGTAACAAAACAGTTTAAACTCAGCTAATATTTTAGACGTATCTGCAATATACATTTCTTATTCTGTTTTAGTTTTTATGCATGCTCTAAGACCATACTCATATGTGAATGTTCACCCAAAACATCTCAAACAAAGGGTTTCTCCCCTGTGTGGATTCTCATGTGATATTTAAGAGTAGGATGATGTGTAAATCTTTCACCACACACATCACAAACAAAGGGTTTCTCCCTTGTGTGGATTCTCGTATGATGTTTAAGATGAGTACACTGTGTAAACCATTCACCACATTCATCACAAAGGGTTTCTCTCCAGTGTGGATTCTCATGTGTTCTTCAAAATGGGTACACTGTGTAAAACTTTTACCACACAAATCACAAACAAAGGGTTTCTCTCCTGTGTGAATTCCCATGTGACATTTAAGAGTACTGTGACAGTGTGTGGGTCCTGTCACTGTGTGTCTCCAACTGATCCTGCGCCCACAGGGATATCCCTTTGGTTGACTGGCAAGCGCTCATGACTTTCACCCGGGAGGTTGTGGGATCAATCCCCGTCCGGGCCCTCTGGTTGTCCTGCCACATTCTGGCGTTGTCGGTAGGATCCATGTGTAGCCTTAAGGGTCAATGGATTCCAAACTCGTGGCATGTGCATAAAGCATGAGGACGTGCTTGTGGAAAGAGGGGGATCAGTTGTGGAAAGAGGGGGAGAGATGTGACAGTGTGTGGGTCCTGTCACAGTGTGTCTCTGACTGATCCTGCACCCTGGCTACTTGGCCACAGGGATATCCCTTTGGTTGACTGGCAAGCGCTCATGAGGTTGGGGAGGTTGTGGGATTGATCCTCTGGTTGTCCTGCCACAACTACAATGCCGTGAGAACCTTTTAAAGCAAATATCACAATCCTTTGGTTTCTGTTTCGTGTGAACTATCATCTCTTAAACTAAATTTTCATTCACTTTCAAAACCATATTCTTAACTAAACCCCTGAATGACCTGTTAACTGGATGACTTCTCATGTGTTTTTGCAGAGACTGCTCAGAGTGCAATTCTTCCCTACATTCCAAACACCTAAAGATAATTTTTAAAGTGTAACATGTTAGATAAATATTTTCATCTTACAACCATTGCCAGTGTCTTTGATTTCCAGAGCTCCAAAGTCTGACATTAGTTCACAGTCCTCATAACTGGGATGTCCATCATTATTGGCCTCAGTTTCGCATGATTCAGACGTCTTTCCACTGGATTCTAAGTTATTCTGTTCAACTAAGCTGCTAGTTGGAGCATCTTCCACTCTGCTGTCTTCAGATTGCCTCTGAAGTTGTGGGGACGGATGTTTCCCTCCATCATCTTCATTATTTAGGCCAGGCAAGGGAAAGCACGGTAACTATATAGCACATTTCGAGACGATTCAAGGTGCTTTACATAAAACAATAGAAGGACAAGAGGAGGGTGCAGAAGAAGAACAGTGCATAGGGGGTCGGTGCACAGGGGGGCTTGGACCCCTACATTACTGCTCGCAGTTGTAGTTTTGAGTTGTTTTCACTATTGAAAGGAGAAAATGAGCTTGCGCCCTCGATTAGTTATGAATTGATTGTTTTGGTCCATTCAGTTGTTTAATTGTGAGCATTTATTTGGACAACTGGGTAGGGGATTAGTAGCCTACCTACTGAACATCTAATAGTTATTAATAATGATAATAATAATAATTATCTATGATAATCATTAATAATCATTCATTTTAAACATTAACTAGCTACCGGAGAATATCTAAAACTGATAACTACACTTTTAGGTTAAGGGTTTATCTCTTTTTGTGTGACACACCAGCAGGTATTAAAGGTGATTAATTTGGGCATCGATCTTTGCAACCAGCCTCTATCACAAACAAATAGGCTACACAAATATCACACTTCTCCTTTAAAGTTATATCAACATATTCATTAAGGTAAAATGATTTCAGTTACTTTAATCAATTAATATAATAGTAAATTCTACCAGATTATGTACAAACTAGTTACATAGTATTAATAAACAATCACCTGTGTGTGTGTGCAAAGGTGACTCTGTTTGCATGTATGTGTGTTTGTGTGTAAACTATTATGTATTTTTGAGTCAGCATGTGCTGCTGTTTTGGGCTTTAAGGCCCATTTATGCTCCCTGACGGACGTAATTTGGGGCGTCCGTTCCAAACGTCTTCATGCGTCGCTGCCTTCATACTTCCATGCGTCGTTTATGTTGCTACGGCTAACCTCCGCTAAGCGGCAGTGCTGAGTTATTGTGAACTCCGCTATACAACGTTAAATTCAATCATCGATTGGCGGCACAAACACACTGCTATTAAGTTGTTTCTAACCACCAACACACCGTGAACACTTGTAGAACTTTATTTCAAAAGCTTGTGCAACTTCTGTTTTTTTCGTTGTCTTCATTCTTCTTCTATGGTTTTCTTCTTCCTGTTTATCTTCTTCTTCTTCCCTGGTTTGTTTCTGCTCCTCTATGCTCAACACTGACCCCACAGTTTCCGGTGGTATTACTCCGTCGTCTGTGTCAAGTGACGGATGCGCAAGGAGCCTGAAAACGCACCAAAAACGCACGGAATTGACACAGATTTCGGAAAAACTTTCCGTGCGTGTGCGTATCCATCATCTGCGTCAAGCATAAATGGGCCTTTATGGGGGTCTGCAAGCATTACAACCATAACACTTATTTGAATGTGTCTTATGAATGATAAAAATCATTATTTTCACCGCTTACTGCATGAAAGACATGGAAATTGTCTCAGTGAAGAACAACTAATTTTCACTGATAAAAGGACATTAAGTCAAATTGGAGCAATGTCAGGTCATGTTGCAGTTTTGTTATTCAAAATCTTTTTATTCAACAGAATCCACCAACCTCTTATTTGCTGTATTGAACAGATGGGCCTGTTTACATATTTCATTATCAGCTGAAATAGGATTTTTCATCGGTAAACAGGTTTTGAATTTGCAGTAGGAGCTGGGAAATAATGTGTTTACAAAGCTTTGCACTAGCACTGCAGACATATTATAGGCTTGGCTCAAATCATCCGCTGGTGCAAATAAGCTGCTTAGAACGCCACACTTGCTGCTTTGAGTATTTATGAAAGAAAATGCCGATATGAAACCAGGAACAGTCTGCTTTAAATCCAAATGAGAACAAAGGTACTTGAACTGGGCATAAAATATTGTTTCACATCTCACATTGAAGAAATTGCATTGCATGTGTAACGGTTTAAAAACTCTGATGCAACCTGATGGAAATATATTTTCAGGTAAACACTTATCTCTAGCACTGACACGGTAAAAGTCTGAGCTTCAAATCCAAATAATGCTGGATTTAGACAAAAGCAATGTGAGCTGTGTTTGCAGCATAATTACATGGTCACTAGAAAGACATGAATAGATTTACGTTTGGACCATGAGTATGAGTAATGTTTCCGCATTAAAAGTCTTCGTATGTCAAGAAAATCATGAATCAGATTCTTTTAAGAATGTTTTACATTGGCATGGAGCAACTTAAACAGCCTGAGCATTAGCAGGCGCAGTCCGTTAACTGAATTACTGATTTATGAGAAGTATGAAAAATGCTTTAAAAAAAGAAAATTACATCTACTGGAGGGACCTTGCTACTTTAAATAAGTCGTCGTCAAGTCATTTTCTTTAAGTTGGCTCAGTCTCATTAAATCAGCCACATGTCTGAGTTTTAACATCCACTAATGTTCATTTTATGAAATATCCAAAAGAACCGAAATAAGTAATATCATGAATCTCTGTGAACAGGGGAAATGTTAAAAAGCAAAAATGGGTTGCCTTTGATTTTCAGGCCTTTAGGCTTTCCAGTGCGTGAAAAAAAGGAGCAGTTATCATCACTCTATGGACTCAGGAAAACGTCCAGAAATGGCTGTGAACACAATTCAGTGTTATCCACAAGGTTAAAGCTTCACCATGCAAACAAGAAGCCAGAGGTGAATATGATCCAGAAGCACCTCAGGACCAAAGCTCACCCAAAATGGACTGTGGAAAATAGTTGACAACTTTTCTCAGGTCAGATTAATTGATTTCAAATACATTTTTAAAACCAGAGACAGCAGTGAATTTAACAGGAGAGAGCATGAGTGAACCAGTAACTCGGACATCATTTCATGCTGTTTTAATTAAAAAATAAAATACAATAAATAGTCCGCCCCCATGAAATGTTAAAGTTTTCGCTCACCAATCAATGAATACTAATTTGATTTTGTAATTATATGCTCCTCATTCATGCAACAAAAACCCTTCTGAATCCGTGAGTAGAGGTTGAACAGGCCTCCAGGGCTTCCCTTAGGGTTGCTGAAGGTGAGGTCACACTCTTTATGTGTGTTTGTGTATGAAAGACTGTTTGTATGTGTTTGGTTTAACTCCAGGGAGTCTTTTCAGCTAAGCCGAACCAAGGATTAGGACAAGGCGGCGCATGGAAATAAGAAATTAGCCTGAGGGCTGAGGAGGCGTTTGTGTTTGAGTGTGTGTAACAGCATAGAAATGAATGTGTGGGTTGAAACGTCTGGGTTTGACTGTATGTGTGTGATCAGAAGGATACATTTATATTGAATCTTAAAACTACATTATGAATGAATGAAATTTGATTTTCCTGCTTTACTTTTATGTAGTATGATGTGATGAGGACTGTATTATAATAAACTCACAGGGGGTTCAGTTAACGTTTAAAAAAGGTCCAGTTTGAAAGACAAAGGTCTGGAGGATAATAATGTCAAACTTAGTAGTGTGATATATTAGTAGCCTAGAGTTGTATCGACACCTGCATGTACCTAATATCTGAGCGTCAATTCAAATTAATTCCTTACATTAAAAACATTTACAATATCTATTTACATGTATGATAGATCTGAACCCACAGATGTGACTGCTGATATACTTTGTTATTTTGTTGATTAAATGAAAGTAGGGTAGCCTTTCAAAATCAGAGAAAATTAAATAAAATGAAAAATGATATAGAGGAAAATAAAGCTTAATTTTCATTTTTCTCCTTCACATCTTGTCACAAGTAATTTTTCGAATGAATTTCAGATGATTTGGGGATTAAAATGTTTCTCACTTCATCTAATAAGACTGTTTGCTGCCTTAATGTTGTTAATATAAAAATATTTATTATTGTAACCTGTAAGCTCTGTTTTCTTTTAATTCTTCACATTTATATATTCAAGGTTTATCATTGTATGAACAGATTTAAGTCCATTGTTTTGTTTTCACTGTCCACGTTTATTGTCTTTTTTTTTCTAATTTTGTTGGACCATTTTCCGTTTTTTTCTTTTTCTTCTCTCTATCTCAGCCTAGTTTTTCTCAACTTCTCCCGACTACAGTCGTCTTTTTTACAACCTTCTCCAGTGTAGTCACGTGTCTCACCCTGCTTTTTCTTCTAGATCTTTCTTTTCCTTTTTTACCATCTTTTCATGGGTTAATTCCCTCCAATTCTTGCATCTGTCTGCACTGTAGAGTCTCCGTGTTCATGATGGACTCAGTGTGATGTGGGTTAATTTGAAATGCATGCAATTGGTCTGTTTGTTCATCCATCAAACTACCAAAGTTGCACCTGTTACAACAGAACCTTTCTGCCAAGTTGTAAATGATAACTTCCATCTTCTGACATACATTGTTCAAAATAAATTGTAGTTCATCATCACTTGTGCACAATGAACATTGCATGCAGAAAGAGGATTTATGAAACTAGTCTACTTACAGAGCTCCTGTTCAGCTATTCTGAATGAACAATTTGAAACTACATTTCCATAGCAGCAGACTGATAGAATCAGCATATTCCCTGTAAAGTGAACATTTATGCTTTCCTCCCCTTTTCTCTTTTTAAGCCATGCTTTGCTGAAACAGTCATAACGCTTCATGCAAACGTGTTGCACATAAAAAATGATGTGCAACACATGTGCAGACATGTATGTTGTGCATGTGGAAAGTAGTTTGTGTTTGCATGTGCATTTAATCTGAGTCTTTGTATGAGACTGTGTCCATAAAATATCCCAACTGTCATTTTGTAGGTCTGTCACGTTAAATTCATCACATGCACTTAAAACAAGATTAAAGGGGTTTCAGTCACAACAGGAAGATGTTACGAGACAGGGCTGCGAGTTTTTTGTCGTAATATAAAAGCCAGACTTAAAGGTGAGGTCGGTGTGAGGGACGGCTGTGAGGGATTAAAGGGGTGCTCTGTGCTCCATCAGCAGTGGCAGAATCAGAGGAATTGTCAGAACCGCAGCAAAAACAAACCCATCTTTATACAATTAAAACCTTCCATAAAAAGCACATTTATGTTTATGCGGGTAAAGCTGCTCATTAAAATTGCACATTTGTGTTTAGGAGGTTAAACCGCATAGCATTAAATATAACTATGAAGCTTATTTTGTTAAAACCACTTATTAAAACACATTTATCTGTGTTTATGGTGGTTTAAACCCACAAATTAAGGTTTTAAAGTCACCCTGTATCAGATCCAGCCATCAAAAGGACAACTTCTCCAGATGTGTGTTCCAATTGTTTTTCTTAGTCCATTTTTTTCAGTGAAGTTTTTATTACATTCCATCTGAGACTGATGAAGCAGCCAACAATTACTATGCAAAATAAGAGATGACCAAACTCTGACTGATCACTTGGGAGAATCTGGACTGGACGAAGGGAGGTAGTTATAATCAATCCAGGTGTTATGATGATAGAAAGCCTAACTCTGTCCAGCGCATGCTGTCTGCTGCTTCTGCACTTCTCAGAAAAGAAGCCAGCTTGCACTTTTACCCAGCAATGCTCATGTTCAGGCTCATGTTTAAATGTTTTTCAAATTATTCTTGAAGTCTTTAGTAACTTAGTCTTACTTGGATTGATTTACAATACCAAGGGGTGTCAACACTAATCGATATAATCCAAAACCTGATCTTATATTTTGCGGTATGTGGACCTCTGGATACAATAAAATGTATCATAAACCTGTATATTGCCAGATTGTGGATTTTTATCTGGTTAATTATAGATTTTGCTGCAGATCCTGCACAGTCAAGACCTCCACATCAACACCAGAGTAGACCTAATAAAGGATCTCCACCGTTTGTATGCCTTTGCATGCTATTATTGCAGGAAATGAGGGACATATATACATCATTTAAACTGTTTTTCTGTCAGCTGGCCCAACAGACACCAGGTAGATCAGCAGTACGCTGAAAATGTTGATCTTTTTGATGCAAGGTAAAAAAAAAGGTAGCTCATTGGTGAGTTACAGCAGCAGCAGGAGACAACTCAACTACCTTGTAACTTGTCATGATGAATCATGGTGCTAATGCTGAGATTTGGAGTTTAATTTGAACATTTGAGCTTGTTATGTACATAATAATCTGAGACATTTAGATTTTTGTTCAATTTACTGTATATTAGATAAGATTGCGTCATTGCATCACAGAGTGTGTCTCAATATGTAAGTACACTGGAATCCACTGCGGACTTACTTGTGTAGTGCACATTTTTCGTGGGCAAATGTTGACCCAAATGGAGCACTGACGTTTTGCACTGTACTGTAGTTACTGAGCTGCATTTAACTTCAACCCTCCAACATGCCAAAAATAGACATCCGCAAATAATTAATAATAATTAATGAATAATTTGTAACACATAGAATCTATTTATGTCTGCTAAACTGGCTAAAACCTGAAAATCTTTTCTGTTTTTCTCTACCACTCATCTCACCACCACCCTCTTTAACTTCAGGCCATAAACCTTGTGACCTACGACTCTCAGGTGTAGTGAGAGTCGCAGTAAAGTTTGAGAAGTGTGTGTGAGACAGAAAGGAACTGAATAAAAGAGGCAAGTGTGTTGTGGGGCTATGGGATAGGTAATTGGATTGGACACAGACTGTAAATCATTGAGGGTTTCGGTTCTTATAACTGGAGTGTATTTCATTTTTACAAGCTCACATGTGACGGAACACACACACCCATGTGTGATATATCTGA
Source organism: Craterocephalus amniculus (assembly GCA_036024015.1). Lineage (NCBI taxonomy): Eukaryota > Metazoa > Chordata > Actinopteri > Atheriniformes > Atherinidae > Craterocephalus > Craterocephalus amniculus. The sequence continues at coordinate 9,625 of JAVQJG010216147.1, forward strand.
TTGTGTCAGTTGATTGGTAGCACATGGAAGGAAAATGATTAGTTTATGTGGCCAGGAGTGATGATAGGACATAGTAAAAAACATCATGGATAAAGATAAGGAAATGGAAATGTGATGAAAGGAAAATAAAACCCAAAGTGGCCAATCATATTAGAGATAAAAGTCAAATCAAAGTAATAAAAATGACAATAAAATAAAAAAGGAGAAGTACAAGTTTAAAATGCTGAATAATTGCATAATAACATATCCATTGTCTTTAATCTCTTCCAGTCCCAACCAGTCAAGCTGCCCAGCAGCAGTAAAAAAGGTATTTTTGCTGTCATTTATAGACATTCTTATTTGGACATGTGGAGATTTATGTGCTCAGTAAATGTTCTTTGCGTGTATGATGTTAGAAAGAAATGGTCAGATGTCCATCAAAGTGTGTGTGTATGTGTGTATGTGTTCTTCTATAGAACTGGTAGATGATGGATGTAGAGAGATTTCAAAAGACACATTAATAAGAACATAAAAAAGGAGAGTGGGGGGATAAAAGGGGAACAGACACAGACAGGAAGGAAACACTGAAGACATCATTGACAGAGTGAGCTTGTGATGAAAGGAAAGGGAGGGTGGGAGAGATAAATGGGGTCACAGAGAGGCTGGCAGTGACAAAGACCAAAAGAAAGGCGACTTTAGCAAATTAAAAAGAGACGATAACTGAAAACGAAGATACACTTTCGACCTCCAAAGGAACAAATTACCACACAGAAGGACTGACTAATTGAAAAGCAGGGAAATTAACTGAGGGTTCAAAGAGCATTATCTTACTTCTGCAAAAAGCCATCACATCAGAGGTATAACATCAGCGTTTCAAAGTAAAACGATAAGTCCAGTTTACTTTGACTTGGTGTCTGTCCTCATTAGAGCTGCTGTAACTCTTGGTACCTCAGTCGAAGGCATTTAGGATAATCACGGGCTTGGCACATGTCAGCAGGTGCGTTTCCATTACCCCTAAATTTGCCCAAAACCTAAATATCGAAAAAGAATTCCTGTAATGGAAACACCCCTATTTCGAAAAAACTCCCAAATATCGCAAAAAATTTTTACGCTCTCAGAAGGTGGTTTTTCAGACGTATCGAAATAGAAGTTTTTCGCAAAAGTGTAATGGAAACACTTTTTTCGCATTTCCACTTCACTGGACGTGACGTGGGGCGTCGTGTGACCAGCTTGTTTATAGTAAGGATGA
>JAVQJG010216154.1:0-10496 GCA_036024015.1 Craterocephalus amniculus
TGGCTCAGCTCCCTCTTCACCACGACGGACCGATGCAGAGCCCGCATCACTGCAGACGCCGCACCGATCCGCCTATCGATCTCCCGCTCCATCCTTCCCTCACTCGTGAACAAGACCCCGAAATACTTGAACTCCTCCACCTGGGGCAGGACCTTACGGCCGACCTTTAGAAGACAAACCGCCTTCTTCCGGCTGAGGACCATGGGCTCGGATTTGGAGGTGCTGATCCTCATCCCGGCCACTTCACACTCGGCTGAGAATCACTCCAGCGAGAGCTGGAGGTCACGGCCTGATGAAGCCAACAGAACCACATCATCCGCAAAAAGCAGAGACCCAATCCTAAGGCCGCCGAGCCGGATCCCCTCAACACCTCGGCTGCGCCTAGAAATTCTGTCCATAAAAGTTATGAACAGAAGCGGCGACAAAGGGCAGCCTTGGCGGAGTCCAACCCTCACCGGAAACGACTCAGATGTATTGCCAGGAAATGCGGACCAGACTCTGACTCCGGTCATACAGGGACCGGACCGCCCCTCAAATGAAGTAATTTTACCAAAATAACTATGTATAGTTATGTTGAAAAAAGTATTAATTTTACATAAAATTTAGTAAGTTCATGAGAATAGAGTCATAATATTAAGAAAAAAGTTGTAATTTTACAAGAAAATTACGACAAATTACAAAAAAATTTGTAATATTATAAGAATAAATTTATAATTTTAGGAGAATAATTATTACAATTTCAACCAGTTATTGTAGCACAGGAAAGTTTTCATACTAAGTGCCGAAAAGCAGTTTGTGAGGTTTTTCCTCAGTGTTAGTTTCACAAATCTGGAGATAGCAAGTAGCTGGACCTGATCTACTGCAGGCTTATCAGTGCTGATGGAATCCCCTTTGAATGGCCTGCTGATGCATCCATAAAAAACCCTGCAGCTGAATGTTTCCTGCCATTTCCCCTTCCACAAAACAGTGGTCTCCTGCAAGTTTGTCCAGTCCTTAATAGTTAAATTTTCTTGGAGATTATTTTCAAGGTATTAATACTAATAATAGAGTGGTGATCATGGGCCAAAAGACACCACATCTCCTGGTTTGTGAAATCAATGCTGAAGTACAGCCTCATAAAATGCTCTTCGGCCCTCATTTTAAAAATTTTCGTCTTTTTAAACAACTGGTTAAAATATTGCAATTTTATTCTATTAAAAAGACAACTTTACTCCATTGTAGTTCTCACTGCATATCCAAAAAGTCTCTGCAGATACGTTGGCTTCTTCCAACTGTAATTTAGATAAAATTGTGAATATTTTTAACTGGATCCTGTAAGCGTGCATTATTGTGTTTCTTCATTCTTCTCTGTGTTTGCACTGTTCTGGGGAACATCTCCCATGTGTAGTGTGTGTTTTGGCTGATGGGAGCTGGAATAGTCTCCAGCACCCTTGCAATTCTGAATGAGTAAAAATTTGTACAGAGACTGGACAGATGTTTGAATTAAAAAAAACTTAAAAGAGGTTGTACAGTGTATTATGGTTTATGACATGATTTAACACTGTTAGAACTTCCATGTATCGAAGCAGACATCATAAAGATGTAAGGATTCTCAAATCTTCTGAACAGCTTTGTTTTCTATCAGTGTTGAGTGTTAAAACAGTTGTTGCAAATGTTGAAAACAGGAATCTGACGATACAGAAAACAACAATAGTTTATTTTAACCATATTTTGTGTATGAACTACAAACTCTGGTCTCTATCATCAATCCCCATATCTTTTAAAGGTCATGAAAGAATGCTTACATGAAAATCAATCTCTTACTCTGTAACAGCATGTTTCTCTATTTTCACTTTTAGAACAGGTTGTTGGCACATGTAAAATCAAAGTTTAAAAATTTTTCTTTTTTGTTTTATTTTATTCTCAAAATGTATTTTTTTAATAGAAATCTACCACTAGAACAGCATTCCCTCTCAAAACGAAACAAACAAACAGAAAAGAAACTTTATGGGGGGAAAAACAGAACTCTAACAAAAAAATTAAGATATCTTACATACATGAGACAGCTTGACTAAAACGTAACAAATATACTATCTAAAATTTTCTGACAATTTACCCTCAACTAAATGGGAAAAGGAAATGGTTACAGTTTTAATCATAAACCAAGTAGAGCTGTGATCCACAACCCACAACTCAATCATTTAATAATGACGCACAGCCAGTCCAATTTATGACTTACAAATGTGTCTGGTCCACAAGAGTGACATTGTGGGATGAAGTGTCCAGAAAAAAGAAAAAAAGTATGATTTGAGGTTATTCTATTTTATTTCTGTCTTGGTTTTCACCAAGGACCTTACTAAAAGTACAAATCCTCTGATATACATTGATTGCTGAACATTCAGACCGACTCACTGAAGTCAAATGTTTAACTCAGAAATTAGAATTGTTTTGATTATCAAAAACATTCCGCTCAGTGGATCTCTGTACTGTGTAGAAAATAAGCATCTCTGTTGCATCTCATATTGCCATTAATTATTTATGCTAGAGCTTTCAGATGTTTGTACTGTTTTATTTGTTATTATTTTATTTATTTAAATGTCTGATCAAGGACCAAAATGTTGAAGTTATGGATTTTTTTGTCAGATTTGTATGTATTAAGGTTCTCCACATAGGGCACTGTAGGGCAGGATGAATTTCTGTATGTCATTGTGAGCTCTTGTTGAAGTAATTCTGTAGTATTTTGATTAATTTTGACCAGTATAAGAGCAGATAACAAGTTCGGAAGTAAAGACGGAAAAATAAAAATAACTTGTAAGTTAAACAGTGTTGAATGTTGCAATCAAAGTAAAAATGAGTAGTTTGAACTATATTTTTGGAAAATAGATAATTCAAACAAGATTAGCTCACAGATAAGTGTCCAACCGAAGCCCATGGGTACATCAATTAAAATGTAAATTGTGTTGTCGCTAATAGGACAGAAGTGAGGCAGGTGCAGCTCAAACATCTGGTTGATGCCCGATCTCACACTTTCAAGATAACTCTAAGACCTCTTGAAGCCTAAGCCTTTCCATTCAGGACCAAGTCCTATGGTTGGCAGGGGCAGGGTCTGAATCTGGGGGATGCCAGGCCTCCCCATGTGTAAATGTGGTATGCAGATGACAGGCAATGTATTCAGACAGCTGTATAATGGGTTTAATCTCTTTTTTTTCAGTCCATCAGACTGATTCTGACAGCAATTGTGCAGAAAGGTATACGGGTCATTCAAGTTCCAGCTTGGATGTTTGCTTCTAAAAATTCATCGTCACATGCATCAGTATATTATAGAGTAAGGTAAATGTGAGGTCAGGATACACTGGAAACATTTAGAGGAAATTGGCTTTAGCCAGAATTTAAGATCAGCCATATTGAAACAGACATTACTCCTATCCCATTCAATTACTTTGATGTTTTTGATGTACTTATTAATGCTGCTTTGACTTTCAGAATCTCAGTGTAATCGATGCTACATTTTCTATAACAATGAGTGGATGTTTCTGAAAAGCCGGGGAACTTAAGTCAAGACACATAAGGGACTGGGATTCTAGTCAGCGTGAATATTAGAAACAGACAAACAGATCTAAAAACTTAAAAAAGAATAATAGTATAGTGACCTCTGCTTCAGCTGTAGTCAAAAGCTGGATGTATTCCCCTCTTGTTCAGTAAGATCTGCATACTATTGATGACAGAGCAGACAGAGAGTGTCTAATTAAACAGTGCATTATGGTCAAATTTCATCACTGACACTTTTGTTTTGTCACACAGTGCAAAATGATATACAAGGGATTTATTCATTTCAGTTCAAGATGGTCACAAAAGATTTCATCACTTCATCCACAGCTGGAGAAAAATCCGTAATGTGCTCTAGGTTTGACAGATTCATGAGGGAAAATCAGATTGCTCTTTTGATCTGTAGTTTTAGTAAAAGAACAGCTTAAAAAGGAATGATGATTTGCTTTTTCTTCAACAGATGTCTTCTCAAAGCTTGAAAGCATATTAGTAAAACCAATGTTGTGAAGTGGCAGGAAGAAAAGGAAATAAAAAAAGTACAACAAAAACATGAATAAGTGATAAAAACATAACAGCAGAATTCATTTTTTTCTTGATTCAACAACAATATTTTTCTTAAATAAATAACTTCTGTTCTGTAAAGACACTTTTTGAAACAGTAGACATACTCTAATTCCCAAAGTCATTGAATTAACATCACCGGCCCACGATTTTCCAAACACAAGTCTTTTTTCGTGTTTGAGCTACCATCTTAACAACTAATTGTCAGTACTGTCCTGTCAGTAATGCCACTATGTTATTCCATCCGTTTTATAATTTCTCACAAAAGTATTAGATTTGGGTCTCTTGTACATTGTCTTTTGAGCTGGCCCGGATTAGCAAAGGTTCGTGCGCTGAGCTGTGTATGGAATTGATAGTGGAGGCGTGGTTGTACGCAGTCTTGTAGGTGTTATAGTGGTTGAGGTGCTCGTGCTCAAGAGGCGGGAGAGTCAGGTGACCCTCCATGCCGGGACCTCCCGTGACACAGTCCTCATCCACATTAATGATCTCGATGGTGCGCGTGGGTGCATGATGGTTCTGCTGGTGGTGCTGTTTGCGCATTTTGTAGAAGATTATCAGCATAACAGCTGCCATGAGCGTGATTGCAACAAAGCAGCCGATGATAATCTTGGTCGTCTTCATTACCTCATCCAAGCCGTTCAGATCTCCTTCTGTGACAGGTATGGTGTAGGTCTTCTCTGTGACGCGGGTGGAGAGCGGGGGTCGGACTGTAGTGGTTGTTGTGGAGGTGGGTGAAAGAATCTCCCATGATCCAGCAGAGGGTGTTGGGCCCACCTTCTGTTGAACAGTTGTGGTGAAGCCTTCATTATGGGGTGTTTCTATGGTTTCCACTGTAACTGTGGTGAAGTAGCTGAAACTGCTGTTCTCTGTAGAAGACACATTGAGTGTGGCAGATGCCGTTGTGTTACCCGCAGAATTACTGACCATACATGTGTATGTGCCTGTGTCCTGCATGGTAACGTTGGTGAAGTTCAGTGTACCATCATTCAGCACAGATATTCTGACCTTGTATGCGCCGTGTGTCATGATGGAACCGTTGGGTGTAATCCAGCTTACTGAGGTCAATGAGTTGGCTCTGCATTTCAGCTCTGCAGCACTTCCCTCTGTCACATTTAGATCCGCAGGAGGCTCCACAATAACAGGAGCATAACAGTGAAAGTAGTTCTGGTCTAGCTCGCCAATGTATCGTCCCTTATGTTGGGATGGTGAGCTGCAGCGAGCACAGCAACTGGTGTTCGCTGGGACCATCTCCTTAAGCCACCAGCTTAGCCAGAGGATGTCACAGTTGCAATTCCATGGGTTATGGTGCAAGTGCACCCTCTCCAGGTGATGCAAAGGAGTGAAGAGATCATGGGGCAAAAGAGTGAGGTTATTGTGGGCTAGATTAAGCTCCACGAGTGACTGCAGGTCATCAAAAGAGTTTCTTTCTATGGTCTGTATCTGAGCATGCATCATCCAAAGCTTTTGCAGGTGGATAAGCCCTTTAAATGAACCAGGCCGGATAACAGATAGCTGGTTTCCAGACATCTCGAGTTCATCCAGCTTTACCAAGGGAATAAGATTGGGAATCTCCTTCAGATTGCACATTCCCAAATTTAAGTAGCGCAGATTGCTCAGCCCTTCAAAGGCTCCTTCTGATATGTAGGAGAGCCGTTTGAGCTCCCCAAGGTCCAACCTCCGTAATGAAGGAACTCTGTTAAAAGCATAGGAGGGGATACTTTCTATTGGGTTATTCCTTAGCCAAAGCTCCTTCAGTTTGGATAGGTATTCAAATGCCCCATTTGGGATAGTGGTGAGACGGTTATCAAAAAGCTCCAAGGTATTGAGGCTGGCCAGTCCATTGAAAGCCCCAAGCTCAATTTTGCGTATGTGGTTTTTGCTTAACTGCAGAATCTCCAAATGTCTTAGGTGCTTGAAACTGTCCACCTTAATGACCTGAATGAAATTTTCTTGCAGATTCAGGTAGCGTGTGTTGGTAGAGATGCCATCAGGGACATCTCTCAGACCTCTGCGGGTGCAGATGACTTTGCTAAACTGATTACTACAGGAACACGCGGAAGGACACGTCTGAGCACGCACCAGTCCAGCCACCACCAACAGCTGGAGGGCCAGGAGCAGCACAAATAAAGGGTCGGAAAAGGCCCGGTTCCACCTAGGACCTCGCATCATCTGCTGCTGCTGAGAGGAGGTCATCTTGTTGAACATTCATAATTCATTGACTGGTATTCCACTCTTTTTGAAGAGGATTTGGGCCCCCTGTAAATTAAATGACAAACAGAGAAGAGTCCCATTAGATGCAGTGATTGAGCACGCTGGATTTGATCAAAATCAGTTATTTTAATCTAAAGGAAAAACAAACATAACTAATACAGTCTACCAGGCGGTAGATTTGATGGAATTCTCCCTGGAATTATCTCTAGGCTTCTACATCACTTATAGCATCTACCCGTAACACTCATGAACACAACATTGCCTTATAATCATTTTATCAGAGGGGACGGTCCCTGCAGCCTCAGTCCTGGTCAGATAAATGAAAATCATAGTAAGCTACTGACTTCTGTGTCAGATATCTGGAAGAGGAGAAAGGAAAAGAAGAGAAGCAGTCAACTGCTGTGTTGTATGATTTATGTTAGAGACTAGGGGGCCATAAATAATAAGGAAACTTGCCACCCACCAGTCTTTCAATCAAGATATTCAGTCAAGATATCTGGATTAAATCTCAAAGGACTGAATGCAACTATAGTCAAAACGGGAATTGTCCAACTCTTGATAATTTACACAACTACAAAACAAAAGCAAATTATTTAAGATAAATTTTGAGAGAGGGATGTGAAAAAAAAGTAAATTATAAGTGGGAAGATTTCTAAAATAATAATAATCCTACATTTTTCAGTGCATGCTAAGAGGGTTCCAAGGATGCTTTAAAAAAAAGAAAACTTGATTATATCTCTAAAACATGTCCTTTTCTCTTTTAATAATACTGAATCAACAACTCTTTTTGTGTCTTAATGCCTTGATTATTCTTTTTATTATCTTTCCATTTGTCAAAGAGCTGTAGCTTAGTGGAAGGTGGGTCAAAATGCGGCAGTAAATTGTTTTTACTACAAGCACTGGGAGCTCATTACTCTAGCATTGCCTTCTCCCCACTGTCTCCTCATGGAATTAAGAATTACATTGGAAATTGTATTTTGCACCTCTTAGACTCTGAGGCCCCTTGTGGGAATATTTATTCTCTTAAATAAAGCTACGTGGTAGATTCTCTAAATAAGTATAATTTGCTTATGGGGTGATTTGAAACACACAGTGCAAATAAGTTCATTTACTTGATCATACCATTAAAAATGTTTTAATGTGAGTAGGTTTCTCAACAGAAACATATGATATGTTTGAATCACAGAGATGCAGAGCATTGAATTTCTACAAGACACAAGGATGTGCTAGCTAAAAATGCGAGTTTTACATATGAGCCTTATTTTTCAATGTCATAATTTCTGTTTTTAAGTAAAAACTTCATACTGTAACACAGTTATTGAATAATCATTCATTCTGGTGGAAGAAGATTAATTCAGCTTGATGGCACAAACTTGGAAAAACTCTAATTCTATTGCAAAGCAAATTATCTAGACATTTTTACAGGCACAATTGACAGTTGACAGGCGACTCTTTGATAACTTTGGTTCCTGTAGATCAGATGATCGTAAAAATACTCAAAAACAATCAGGATTTGCTGAGTTTTATAAATAAAATGCCTTATAATCCAAAATGGTCACTCTTAAATCATTTCACAGAGGTGCAAAATGAAAACAATGGACCTGATTAAAAGAGTTCAGCTGGATAAACAAGGTAAGAGTAAACTATTATCACTTCTTCAGTTCTCTTTCTTCTGTGGTTTGTTCCTGGCTTTGGTTAAATTGATTTGAGACATGGATGAAAATGATGTAATTATCCAGCTTATAACGATTTAGTAATAAAAAAAATTGTTTTGAAATGTTGTTCTGTGTCTCCCTCAGCACCCTTTCTCAAGACTATTCTTGTATTATGAAGCATTTAGATATCCAGCTTGTCGTCTGGCAAACCTGCTTCGGTGAATGGTTTCCAATACTAATTGGCATAGGGATTCACCGCAGGAAGAGGTAAAAAAAAAAGAGAAAATCCAGACCTGAACAAGTGGAATAGTCTTTTTATGGTAAAAACTGCAACTGCAACAGACCCTAACCAATCCATAATATGCATATTGTCAAAATTCTTACAGGCCAATGTTCACAAGCAAAAACACATTATGTACTTTTGTTAATTGCACAATTTCCAGGTTTCATGTTCTACATGTTTTTATCACAAAAACATTTTTGTCTACTCTCAAAGAAAGGGAAATACTGTGCAGGTTGGAAGTGAGTCACATAGCTAACATAAATAAAAACTAACATTTATAGAGTCTCTAATCTACCTGACCCGAATGTTCTTGAGTGTGGGAGGAAACTGGAGCACATTCAGAATCAATGTGACTACACAGAAAACATCTACAATCAAAAGCAGAGATTTAGTGACAAGCCAGGCAGAATCTTAGTGATAAATACCAATCTAATGCGAGATACTGTATGTATTGCTACATATGTAATAAATCTAAAAGTTTGCTCCAAGTTCAACTTTGTAATGCATAAATAAGCTTTTATCTGTATAAGACATTTCATATGAACTCACAGGGGCAATTAGATTTTTTTTAAAAAGTAGCATTGCTATGCGCAATGAAATGTGAGACTTATTTTTTAGCAATTTTAAATGTATTTAACCATAAAATAAATAAGAATTGCTGTCAATAAGCAGCAATTTATTTTCACAGTGCCGGTGTAGAAATATTTTACAACAATCTCAAATAAACAAACATCGTATTACCAGTCCTTTGAACTGTATCTGCGGCATTAGCATAACAGCTGACACTTCAGCACTGTGTTGTTGGATTGCAGTATTGTCTGTGTAAAGACACTGTCTAATCTGCAACAGAAAGCTTTTTGCTTCAGAACGAGCAGGCTATTACTGTAACTACTGATTAATTGCTTGATTACTGACTCCATTAATTATTCAATTACTAAATTCAAAGAAGCCAAAGCCTGAGGGTGGGGGAAGAATGCATTGTCATGCAAGCGTCCAGACAGATGTGACAAGGATCACACACCAGGCTAACAGCCACGAGTCCAATATGGCTCCATTTTCATTTGTTGTAATGAAAAACGTGCACAAACCAAGTAAGTAAATTACAATTCGGAGTGCAACATGAATTTTTTGTTTGCATGCTATTTTTATTCTTTAAAAGGAAAGTATTAAGCTGGAAATTTCAAGGACTGTTAGTAGAACCCATTTATTATTCATCTGAGAACAATGGTTTCCTGAGGTGTAACTGAGTCAATGACATGACCCACTAAAAAAACACATTGGTGTTAGGTTTGCTGAATGACTCTTACTCGACCCCTACTCATTCCACTATTTACTCATTTCCCTATTCAACAAATCAGACTCTGCAAAGGCATAAACAATGAATCAGCAGAACTCAGTCTAAATTACATTGGCTGAAAATGTGCAGTCGTTTCATACATCAAAACAATATGCTGCGAAATAAGCAGCAAAACTGGATTTACATGATGCAGTGATGGAATTGGATGAATAGATAACAGAAATGAGATTATGAGAAGAATGGAACTCTCTTGAAAAAGATCATAAACTGTGTTTAGATGAGAGGACGAACGAATGACCCGGATTAACGGGACAGGAGACAATAGGAGTGAAATCTGCAACAACTCTGAAATCATTTCTTCCTTTTTAAATTGAAACAGTTCATCCTAGAGCTAAACACAGAAAGTAAATCTGCTTATCAGACTGGATATCAGCAAAGAAAAAGAAAACAAATATATATTTAAAATGGAAAAATAAATCGAATCAATAATATCACATCATTCAAACTTTTTTCAACCCTACCATCTTATTTCCAAGAGATTATTGATTGACATAAAAAATAAAATGAATGAATCCAGAAGTTATAAGATGTAAATGAAAACAGAAACTTTGCTAGGAAAGTTTCCCTTTGACATGAACAACATTTTAATTTTATTGGAAGAAAAAACTGTTCTCTGTAATGTACTGGCGATTTGTCCGAGGTGTACCCTGCGTCTCGCCTAATAATTGCTGGGATTGGCTCCTAGCTTCCCTGCGACGTGGGAGTGGACTAAGCAGTACAGAAAATGAATGTTCAGAATAACTGTTCTCATCAGCACATACAGTAGAGGATATGTGATGAAGCCTATGTCATAGAAGCATAAGGAAGACCTGCTGGTCCACTTTAACATCCGCACAGCCACCATCCACAGAAATACGCCGAACTTCGACAGACCACAGCAGCACAGTGATCAGCCGGGACATCC